>JAAILG010024333.1:0-10965 GCA_012026655.1 Hydrolagus affinis
CTCTATAAATGTATTTTTATTTTATTGTTGTCACACACCTTGCTATCACACAAACACAGTATTTCTACATTTCACTCTGTTTCGTTCACACGCACACTTTCTCTCTCGCAAACCAGCAGTCAATTCTTGAAAACTCAAAGTGCTTTACAGAATATACTGCTGAGTTAATTGGCTGAATATTCATGGTCGAAAAGAGGCAGGTAGCTGTGCACAGTAGTGTCCCACAAAGAGTCACTGTTTGAAGAGACCAATATATATATGTATATATATATATTTGGTTGATTATTATGGTGTGGAGGAAAGAAATCTGGATACATTTTGGCCCTACCTGAAGTTAAACCCAGTAATCTGGCTTGCAAGTTGTGTGTTCTAAGCTCTGAGCTAGAGGAATTATATGCAAAGTCTCACAAAAGCAAACGCACTCATACACACAGTTTTTTCCCTATCACAGACACACAGTGACTCTCAAATGTACAGCGCCTTCTCTCTAACACATATATTCTCACTATACAAGTCTCTCTATCACAGGCACAGTGCCCTCTCTTGCACATACTCAGGGTATCGAACTCAGACAACGCATCATTTTCACACATACAATATCTCTCACACACACAGTGCCCCTATCTCTCTCTACACAGAATTCTCTGTGGGGTTAAGTAAACGGGGCGTGTCTCTCCAGGGAGCGAGAGAGTGAACACCTGCCATTTACAGACAAAATGAATTTTACACCGTTTCTCTAAACTGCTTTCCTGCAGTCTCTCGCACACAATCAGTTTCAAGCCCCGTTTCTCTCTGAAATACACACAATAGTCCCCCTCACACATACTTATCGGCCACTGATCTCTCCCACTTTGTCTCTCGAAAAAGTGTTTTTCTCAGACACATGATCAGTGCTCACTCACACAAAGACACTGCTCTCCGCTCTCTCTCTAGCAATCTCTTTGTTACATACATTGCACTCGATTAATCACACACAGACTCTCACACGGATACATTGACCACTCTCACACACACAAAACTACCGTGTAGGATTAGGTAAACCTGCCTCTTCACACCAGCGAGCGAGATAATGAGCAGGGAATGTGGGTCAATATTTCTGGTCCACGTCTGACTAAAAGATTTGGACACCAAACGTCCACTGATTTTCCTTTCTCCACAGATGCTGCCTGACCTGCCGAGTACTTCCAGCGATTTCTGTTTAGTGTCAAATTTCCAACAGCTGCTGTTTTCTGCGCTTTTAAGAGAGTGAGCACATTCGATTGTAGACAAACATATTTTACTCTGTTTCTCTGAGAAAAAACACAACTCATTTCCCTCTTACATACACACCCACAGTGCTTCTCTCTTTAGTAGACACAGAATTACACACATACACACAATCTGCTTCAAACGTACAGATGTACAGTTCATGTCACATACACAAACTCGCAAACACATATATATTTTTCTTGTCACACTCCTCAACCTGCGAGTTTCACGTACACAATCTCTCTCTCACACAGAGGGATGCAGCCCAATCAAACATGCAAACTATCCTCTCATAAACACACAGGGTTTACCTCTCCACATATCTATTCATGACAAAGGTGCTCACTCTCTATCACACACTAAGTCTCCCTTTCACACACAGTGCTAAATTACCAACACAGCCTTTTATTACACACAGTGTTCAATAAGAGGCTGTGTTTGTAATTGTGTCTATCTATCTCTATCTCCTATTTGAATGTCTATCTCCTATTTGAAACGGACAGCGTGTTTATCACACACACATAGACAGTCACTTTCACACCTCCCTGTAGATTTGACTCTCGCAAACAAAATGCTTTGCAAACAGATGTACATTTTCCCTCTCACACACAGAACGATGTATCATACACTAACAGTCGCAGCCTGTCAAATGCTCAGTGTCCTCTCTTTACAAGAAATTCTAGCTCTCTCAGACATTGTGCATTTCTCAAATAAATAGTCATGCACATACACATAAAGTGTCTGCTCTCTCTCACTCACACACTCAATAAGGAATGGGTTTACGTGAACATGGCGAGTCCCTCCAGTGAGCGAGAAACTGAGCATATTAGTTTCCAGACAAAGGGATTCTTACGCTGTTTCTATAAAATGCTGTCTTGCGCTATCTCCCAGATTTGCAGAATTTTTTTTCTCTTTGCTCCACACACATGTAAGTAATGTCCCCAAACAGTCACACAAACACATATAGTGTGTGTCACACACAGTGTAAATGGGACAATCATAGTTGTTCTGTCTGTCTCTGAGACACATTACCTTAGGCCTTGGCTCTCAGTAACCTGTGCCTGATACTCTCTGGTGTCAGGTATATCCGGCGCCTCTCTCCAGTGAATATTTACCTTTTCCAGTAAACAAGACCCAACTTAATTTTACAGCACCTTTCACCACAGGTGGGCGTCAGGAGCTGGCGATTGGTTTATTGAAGTTAAGTACCAAGATCTCGAACCGTATCCTCTGAGTAATGTGGAGCCAGTGTCCTTCCCTCTGCACACACGAACATACACAATGTGCCAAGCTTGCACATCTCTCTCTCCCCCACCCACAAGTCCCACCTCCATCGTCACGTCAACCCGCCCACTCCCAATGAAACATCCCTTCAACCTGTCACCGTTCTCACACATATAAAGTTTCAATCGTACACACAGAGTGCCTTGTCTCACTCTCTCACACAGAATACTTTGTGGGATTAGACAAACTGGGCGTTTCCCTCCAGCGAGCGAGAGTCAGCGCTTTCCATTTGCAGACAAGGGGAGATTAATAGTTCACTGAAATATATAGTTTGTTTTCTATCACTCTCTTATGTGCGCGCTCACACACCGTATTTATTTTTACACAGTCACACAGAGATACACATAGTCTCTCAGTCACAAACATACGTGTATATATATGCATATGTGTGTATAGCCTATGCCACACACAGCGTCGATCTCATAGATATACAATCTCTGTCACATGCAGACCCGCAATGTACATCTGAAGGCTTCGAAAAATGTGATGATCGATGAGAAAAATCAAAGTCTCTGAACTCTACAAACAAATACATTGCGGGTCTGCACTTGCCATCAACACAGTGGAGGGAAAGCCAATTTCTGCCATTGGAATTCGACTCACATTCAGCTGACGAACAATCACCTGACTTTGTATTAAACTTTCACAAGTGGAGGGAGGGATCCATGGAGCGCCTTGGGACGTCCTCCCGACGTGAAAGGCGCTCTACAAATGTAATTTGTTGTTGTTGTTTGTTGTGACGATCTTGAGATTGATCGACTGAGAAATGAGGAACCATGCGAGTGATTGAGTAACAGATCGTCATCCCTTGTCCACTAAAAGAAGCAGAGGGGAGATGAGGAGAATATTTTTCACTCAGCGAGTTGTTGGAATCTGGAACGCGTTGCCTGTAAAGGTGGTGGAGGCCGATTCGATAACAACTTTTAAAAGAGAGGTTGTAGACTTTATTTGGGGCGGACGGATTTGCGCGGTTGTCAGGAAGTTAGATTGAATTGGTCTTTTTAAAGAGACGGCACAACCGAGATTGACTGAATGGCCGCGTTTCGTGCCGTAAGATGCCATGATAATATGATTTTATCAACTTGTCCTCTCCAAACTTATTAAACTCTGGCAGTCACCAGCGCCACTTTGGACGCCCAATGCTTGTCTCTGGACAAACTGAGCAGAACACTCAGCAATGAATATTGTGGTGAGGAGATTGGACAGCATTCCGGGTCCATTACTCTGAGTTAGATAGACTAGTGGCGGGATTCTTACAATAACAACAACAACTCGTCCCAACTCATACCGCCAGCAGCATCCAAGGCTGCTTTCTCCACCTCTACAAGCCAGTCATCAACCCGAGCATCCTGCTCGACAATAAACTGTCCTTCATACCCCACATCCACGCCATGACCAGCACTGCCTTCCACCACATTCGCAACATCACCCCCTCCGCTACTGCTTCATCCCTCATGCTGCGAAAACCCTTGTCTACGCATTCGTCACATCAAATCTCAACTATGGAAACTCCCTCCTCGTCTGCATTCCAGTTTCTTCCCTTCACAAACTGCAGATCATCCAGAACTCTGTCGTTCATGTTCTCACCCGCACAAAGCTCCATGACCTCAACACAACTACCGTCGCCTGGTACCATTGGCTCTCCATCCCCCAGAGGATAGAATTCAAGATCCTCATCCTCAGTTTCAATGCCATTCACGGCCGTATATTCCTCACCTCTCAGAAATACTGCCCCCTATGAACCTCCCTGCCCCTCCTTTCAGCGGGCTCCAGCCTACTCCGTATCACTGCCTGATGCGCCCTTCCATCGGCGAACATGCGTTCAGGCTCTCCACCTTCTGGCACTCGATTCCACACTAACTTCGCCTCGCTCCCTCCATTGCCTCCTTCACAGCTGGTCTCAAGGCCATCCTCTTCGACCTTGCCTTCGGTGCCCTACCAAATCTCACACTGCCACCTCACTCTCTCCCATCGATTCTCCATACCCCTACCGTCTCCAAATTGCTCGAGTCCCGACCTGATTGTTCAGGGCCTTGGGACGTCCTCTCGGCGTGAAAGGCACTCTATCAATGCAACTTTGTTGGTGTTGTGTTGCGTTCTCCGTCTGTACAAGAGTATAAGAGCCACAAACAAGTTTGCTTGAATGTTCCTAGATGATTTCTGTCGATGGAAATACTATTGAAGAGGAACACATCTGTGTTTTTCTTAAAATAATGGCAATAAAGATATATACATATTTTAGCACATTTACACAAACTAACCTTATGCCTGCAGATCAACTGTCTCTTTGATGTCACCAACGGTGTTAATTTTCAGTTACAAGGCACTAGCCGCAGGAAAAGTACCCCAGTAACACCACTTTGATCAAACTAGAATTTTTTAATCTCTACCTAATCGTTCAAATATTTTGTCCAAGCTGCAATTTCTCCACCATCTTCGAGCTTAACTTTTCACCGAACCATTGTACGTTGACACTCTGCCCACAGAACAGAGACTGCGTTTGTGAAAGTCAAAACAATGTCCTCTCGATTTGTGACGAGGGCTCCATCTGCCCCCTTGTGCTCTTGGACATCTGTTCTGTATTTGACACATGTGATTTTATCTGAAGACGCGTGGTTAATTTCCACATGTATACAGATGACACCCAACAGTAGTTTTCTATCTCCAGTTGCGAACTACAGTCCCCAGATGTTCCGTCAACTTGTTTGGACGAAAGCAAATTTCCTACAGTTAGACATTATTAAGAAGGAAGGCATATATTTCGCTCCCGTCGATGTCGTCTGACATCATCAATCTACCCAACCTGCCACTAAAGATTTCAAAATACTCACAAATTGTGTTTACATCCCTCCACTCTTCGCCATCATCATACCTCTCTAACCTCCTCTCTCCTCACAATTGTTCAGACACCCGCACCTGGCCCTTGAGTGAGCGGTGGTGATTGGTGAACCAGGGTGAGGTTCGAGAGGGTTTCGGGAGGTGAGGGGGTGCAAGGACATCAAGTGTAGTGGAAAGCGTGTTGTGGAGGAGATTGAATGTGGGGGATGGGTCGGTGCCTGAGAAAGAGGAGATGGGCCAGAGAGAGAGGAGTTCAGAGGAAAACAGAGCAGTGAATTGTGCGGAGATCTTCTTCCAAGGGCGATAGAGGATGGTGGTAGGATTGAAGACAGTGGAGAGAGAGATAGATGAACTGAAAGAGATTAAATCATGGTCGAAGATGGCCTTGTCAGTGATGGTGACATCCGAGACACCGAGGCCCTCAGTGATCACCAAGTCAAGTGGTTGGTGTGAATGTGGGAGGTGGATTTGATGTGGAGAGAGACTTTGAGAGAGGAGAGGATGGAGCAGAATTTAAATTCAGCAATACATGGGACATGGCTGAAAGGTGATAGAACGCATCTGGGATTCAAAGTACAGTTGGGAGTCAACAAGACACCGAATTTCAGTATGAACTCAGCCAGGTGTACCATAGAATCACGGAATCATATAATTTTATGGTACAACAGGAGGCCATTCAGCTCATCTAATTTGTGTCGGCTCTTTGAAATTAGCAACTCAATCACACTTCCCTGCTCTCTCACCATTACCTAACAGACTTATTTTCCCGAAATAAAGATCTAACTCTCTTTTAAAATCTGCTCTTTAGGCGACCTCTACCACCTCTTCAGGCAATGCATTCCAGATTCCAACAACATGCTGAATGAAAAAAAATATCATCAGCTCCCCTATGCTTCGTTTTGAAACTATTTTAAATCTGTGACGACGAGTCAAAAATTCGCCCAACAGTGGAAACAATTTTTCAATATTCATCCTGTCGAATCCCGTCATGATTTTATAAACCACTCTTTAGTCTCCTCTCAACATTTTCTGTTCTATGGCGCATAAACCGAGCCTAACTTGCCTTTCCCCACAACAGAAGTCCATCAATTCTGGTCCCATTTTAGCAAAATTTCGTTGCATCCTTTCCAGTGCCTTAGCTTCCTTTCTATATTGGATTGAACAGAATCGGACATTACTCCTGCTGAGGCCTAACCAAAGTTTTATAAAGGATAGTCAGCACTTCCTGACGTTTGTCCGAGAGACACCTTTTATAAAGCCTAGCAACCCATATGCCTTATTGACAGATTTGTCTAACTTTCGTGCCACGCTGAAAGAGTCACTAACACAAATTGCCAGGTTTCTCTGTTCCCTCGCACAGCTTAAAATTGTACAATCTAGCCTGTATTGCTTCCCCTCGTTTCTATATTGCTTCCCTTCCATGGTTGGAGCAACTATCACTAGAGGTCCCATATTTAACGTTAGGGGTCAGCCTATACGCAGGCAGTTGAGGAAACACTTCTTCAGTAAGAATTTAGTGAATTGATGGAATTGTCTACCCCCAAATTGCTGCAATTTTTCATTCCTTGCATGTTTTCAGGATTAAATTGATAGATTTCTAATGGATAAATAGATTAAATCAGAATGCTCCACTGTTAAGGGCCCTGAGACGCTATTCTACATGGAGGGCGCAATGTAAATATGAGATTTGTTGCTTTGTATTACATCCCTGTGGAACCATTACCATCTTGTAAATTTGAATTCCGAGCAATGCAGCAGGGATATCTTCTCCAACTCGTTTGCAAAAACTGAGACAAACATTGAGGTGGTTTTATGGCAAAAGAAGGAAATGATTGCAGAAAGTTTGTGTTCTATCCTACAGTGGTGTCTATTCAGCATCCTAGTGGTCGTGTCTGTTTAACGGTACGTAAACCAATACTAACATGATTTCCTGATCTGTGGCAATGAACTTGAAGCCTGGCATATCATGGTCCTGCAAAAATGCTCCCACCAGGATGAAGACCGATATACATTAGATACCGGCTGGAAAGTATAACATGGAAAGGTGTATGTGAACCTATGTCTGTATAGCAACGCCTTGGAATACAGTAGGGTTGATTTGCTGCTAAGAGACAGAGGTTGATGCTGAAGCTCTGTACATCCAATGGTTGGAACCATGGAACATTGTGAAGGGATGTGAGCCGCTATGGGCACGATTCTCCTGTAAATTGTTTTAGACATTTCACGTTAACCTTTGTTATTCACTGGGAGGCTTCCTTGGAATTGCGATTGAAATTGTTCTGTATCAAACCAACAGTTTCAAAAACGTTCACAGTATCACCTGTAATATTTCATTGACTTTTCACATCCTCCCGACGTGAACAGCGCTCTATCAGTGTAAGTTTGTTGTTGATATTGTGAAGTGGAAACTGTCTATTTTGTGGTGAACACACAGGAATGTGCACAGCCTTGTCCACGAAAAAACACAAAGTGATGGTTTACACTATCTGCGGCATTGCTGCCAGGACTGAGAGATACTCGAGCTCTTTTTGAATAATGCCGTTGAATATTCTAATAACCAACTGAACAGACAGACGGAAACTCAGTTTAACGTATCATTGAAACGACGGGATCTCGCCTGGCCAGGTCTGGCCTCCTCCTCATCCCCCGAATCCTTGGCTCCATCATCAACGGCCATGCCTTCAGGCACTAAACTACGAGCCTCTGGAACTTAATTCCTCACTTCATTCGCCTCTCACACTCTCTACTCCACTTCCTCCCTCCCCACTGTCTCCTCTCTCTGTCTCTCCGTCTCTCACTCCCTTCGCATCAACAGCAATATCATTAACTTCGATTTTCACAGTGCCCTCCACGCCGGACAGCATCTCAGAGAGCTTCACAAGCCTCGCCGCGCCCCCTGTCTACCGTCCCTCTCCCTCCCACTCCCTCTCTCCCTTCCTCTGTCACCTATCTCTCTCTCCCCTTCGCTCCCTTCGCCTCGCCCCCTCTTTCACCTGCCCTCTCCCTTCCTCCGTCCCTGTTCTCTCTCTCTCTCCCTCTCTCTCACTACCTTAGCCTCAACCCTCTCCCACCCCTTCCCTCTCTCCCTCACTCCCTCACTTCGTTTGCCTACTTCTCTCATTCCTCTCTCTCCCTCCTTCTGTCCACACACTCTCTCTCCCTCAGTCCCTTCGTCTCGTCCCCTTCCTCCTTCCCCTCCCTCTGTCCCACTCCCTCCGTGTCTCTCTCCCACTTCCTCACTCCCTTCCCCTCTTCCCCCTCTCTTCCCAGTTTCAGGTCCCAGCTAAAGACATTTCTGTTTGACGGAGCATTTGGTGACCATTCTCCCCGTGTCCCAGGTTCGCCCCTGGGTTCTGTTATTGTGCAACTCTCTGAGACTTCGTGGAAGGCACTATAGAAATCCAAGTTGCTTCTGTTGTGCTTGTTGAACCCACAAACTTCTAATTCAGAGGCGAATTCTAATTCAGATTAACAGTTTTGTGGCTGCTACCGCAATTCGTGTCTAGATGTGTGAAACTTAAGTGAGTCATATTGGAAATGTGGATAGGGCAGGTAATTAGAGTTAGGTGAGAAGATCAGCCATGGTCTTATTGAATGGCGGAACAGGCTGGAAGGGCCGAATGGCCTACTCCGTCTCCTAATTGTTATGAATTGTAGAGATTATTATTCTCTGCGAGAGAAGCATTTCAGTTTCAGCTTGTTCCATTTCAACAGGTACCTGAGGACGCACACTGTGTTCACAAAGCCTTGGTTCCTCCAATGCCGCTCTCCATACTCTCTGTAATTAGTTCAGATGGGAGATTGACGCTATGGAGCGACGTTGCCTTAGTATACACACTGGGCAAATTAAGTGGGTAACTGAAGATAATCAAAATAATAATCCACGCATTTGATACAGCGCTTTTCGCCTCTTATCAACGTCTCAAAGCGCTTCGCAGAATATACTGTAAAGTGAATTGCCTGTATATTTGTGGGCAAAACGCGGCAGCGAATTGCGCACAGCAGCTTCATCACAAACAGTCGTGTGTGGACAAGACCAATTTTATCATTGTGTTTTATTTGAATGGGTTACATTTAGACATGTAGAGCAAGGAAATTGCCCAAGGTTTCACCCTGATCTTCCTGGATTCGAACACAGGTCTGACGGTAGTATGGCGAGTGCTCTAACCACTGAGCTACAGTGGCTTCACAGGCATGGGATATGACAGGCATGGGAATCAGCATGGATGAAATAATGAGCTGCCGTCCCCTCCCCCCCCACCCTAATTAAATCGTTGGGGTCAATTACATAACACGGGAGAGAAAATGTTTTGCACACGGCTCAAATTCATCGAAGACCCCGTGGTAAAATTGCTCATCAAAGCACTCACTGTTGATTTATATAAGAATCCGTTTGGGACTTTCCAGCATCATGCTTTGGTCGTCAGCTACTGCCTCTGCCAAGGGAAAACGTAATACTTTCCTATTTGAAGATGCCAACTCCGATTATCCGTAGAATAGAAGATATTTACTATCCGATTCTTGCTGCGTTTGGTGTTCCCGGCAAGTGTTCTACCAAATTTAATTTCTATATTAATCTGCAGTAAGGCTTGCAGCTCGACCCAGTTCAGCACTGTCCCTATTAATCAGGAAGTTGTGAGTTGTAGCCCTGTGTACGTATAGTTACTGGCGACTGTCAATCAAACAAAGTGTGTGGGATTAATTGTATTGTTGTAAGAGCGGCATTTAGAATACGAATGTAACAAGAACATTCTGGCTGCCACTTTCTATATTATATGCGGTGCAGCACTATAGAAGAGATAAAATATACACATTAGCCAGGTCAATGACTTTAGTTGCGGAACAAGTTTGATAAAATTACAACTCTGTCTAACAGTAGGTCTCCGTCTCTCTGTTTCTCTGTTTCTCTGTTTCTCTCTAATTATTTCCCGCTGTGTGAGGGGTAATCTGTCTAGATAGGCAACTTTAAACTCAGGTTCGATCCCCAATCATCTTTCCTCCCCCACGTGCAGTTCCTCACCAGCACCGCCTTTTCCCATCTGACGCATCGCCCGTCTCTGCCAATATATCATGCGAACAGCTGCCAAAACACTTCATTGTCACCATCTCATATAGGAAACTGAAACAGGGGAAGTATCGTTAAGCCAGCGTAATTTCCCATTTATTTTAATAATAATTAGATTATTATTATAAGTATTTGAAATAGCACCTTTATTGTCCTCTCAACGTCTCAAAGTGCTTCTCAGATGACACTGTGAATTCAATTGGCTGCACAAATAGTCTTTGATTTAAATGACCAATTTTTGATTTTTTTGTTTCTGAGGGATTATTTTGAGGCGCATGGATAAAGGAAAGTTGCCGAATGCCGTACAGAGCCCTGACCCTGGAATTGAATCTCAGATGCAAGATTATTGGCACCAAGTGAACTGCAGGACTGAATCAATATAATTGGTAATTTCTCTCTCTCGCTCTCTCTCCCTCTCTCTGTAGCTAACCTAGTGGCCATTGCGATCATTTCCCGAGCGAGGTGCGGTCTCTCCAAATGTGTCTCACACTATCTGCTGGCCATGTCAGTGGCTGATCTGATGGTGGTAA
>JAAILG010024334.1:0-10965 GCA_012026655.1 Hydrolagus affinis
TGGATGTGATAATATACAGATAGATAGAGATGGGGGGGAATGTGAGAGAGGAGAGAGGAAGAGAGGGAGAGAGACACACAGACAGAAAAACACAGAGATAGAGAGGGTGAGAGACACAGAAATAGAAAGATATTTACCTGCTGAGAAGATAGGCCCCGAATGCGCGCGCACCCGGGATGCGCGCGCAGCCCGAATGCGCGCGCATGCGCAGTAGAAAAAAATCGATATTTCGGTATATCTCGATATGAGCCCATCGATATATTTAATCGGGAAAATATCCATATCGACGTTCCCTAAGATGCAGTCAACTTGGAGATACATTATCAGGCAAGGAAGGTGATGGAGTCTGGATCAATATTATGAGGCATGACCACTAAAACCTAATGTTCACAAAATAACTCAACAACATTACCTATTTTCTTTTCATTTCATTTAATATTGTCTGTTTCTAGATTTTGTGTAGAAGAGGTACTTAATCAAACGCATTCTTCGAAAGCTTTAGAAACTATCTCAAATGCTCGACCTTCATCAATACATCAATACAAAAAAAATGTAGTGTTTCTTGGACCTAGTGTGGTTTAGCAACTCCATGGCTATTGGTTATGCTGTTTTAAACCATAATTATCCAAGTGAAAATTTATTATGTTGCTCTCCTCTCTCTCCCACCGCCTTCACTTCATCTCTTCCAACTTCTACTCCAGCCCCCGCACAGTCATTTGTGGTGCTCACCAGGGTTCTATCCTTGGTCCCTTGCTCTTCTCCCTCCACTGTCTCCCACTGGGCGTAGACATGGGGTAAATTTTCGCATGTACACGGAAGACACTCAACTCTAAATATCCGCATCAACCATCGATTCCAGCATCACTGGCGCTCTGACTACATGTCTGTCCGACCTCGAGTCTTCGACGAGGGAAAATTTCCTACAGCGCAATGTCAACAAGACGGAAACCCTCCTGATTGGCTCATGCCAGCGCCTCCTCACTTCAGGCGCTGACAACATTAGCGTTTAAGCCTGCACTCACCACCTCTCGAAGCCAATAAGAAATGTTGTCGTCTTGTTCGACCCCGACCTATCCTTCCTCCCCCACTTCCTCTCCATGACCGGCACAGACTTCCATCACGTCCGCAATATTGGCAGACTCCGCCACCACCTCACACCCCTGAGTGACAAAACCCTCATCCACGCCTTTATCACTTCCAGGCTCGACTACGCGAAATCTCTCCTCGTCGGCCTCCCCAGCACTTCCTTTCACAGGCTGCAAATCATTCAGAACTATGCAGCTCATGTACTCTCCCGTACCAGGCTTCGTGACCGCATCACTCCTACCCTCGTCCATATCCACTGACTCACCGTCACCCAGAGGATCCAATTCAAGATCCTTGTCATCATTTTCAAGGCCATCTGCGGCCATGCCCATGCCTATCACTCTGACCTGCTGTCTCCCTATCAGCCTGCCCGCACCCTCCGTTCTGCAGACTCTGACTGCTCTGCGTCCACCGCGCTAACTGCCCAACAGCCGGGTTGTCTGCCTCTCTGCTCCCACTTTGGAACTCCATCCCGCACCCCCACCGCCTCGCTTCCTCTTTTTCGTCATTCAAGGTCGGTGTCAAGACCTTCCTATTCAACCGCGCCTTCGGCTGCCCCACTAACTCTTCCCCCTCTTACACTGTCCTTTCCCTTCCCCCTACTTCGACTCTCCCACGCCCCTCACAACTCCCCAAACCCCCACCACCCCGCTCCGGTCCCAACCAGATTGTTCAGTGCTTTGGGACGTCCTCCTGACGTGAATGGCGCTATACAAGTGCATTTTTTTGTTATTTTAGTGCACAATTCTTGGCTTGGAAAGACAGTTTCCTTCGGTGGGTTGCTAGATAGTTAGAGAACACAGATTCTCCCTATTTACTTTATCAAACCATGTGCAGTCTGGGATACTTCTACTAAATTGGGCCTTAAATTTCTCTGTTCTAAGGAAAATAATCCCAGCCTCTCTAGTCTCTCCATGCAATCTAAGGACCGTCTCCCTAGGTTCGCTCAGGTGAATATTCTTTGCACCGCATCCAAGGCACTGACATCTTTCCTAAATGCGCGAAATAATCAGAGGACAGACGAGAGGATTTTGTTAAACCCAGAGATTTGATATGATCTGATAATATGCTGCCTGAATGTGTGCTGGATGCAGATTGGATAGTAGCGACCAACAGGAATAACATAATGACTTGAAAACAAAATATATGCACGGCTCTAAGACAAGTTCTTGACTTCTTTCAAAAAGCAAACATATACACGATAGGCCAAATGTCTTTCTTCTGTACTGCAAGGTTCTACAAAAGTTGCCAAACATGACTAAAGAGTTTTGAAGCCACTTCTTCAAAATCAAGTTCCCAAAGCAAGCTATAATTTCAATTATCTTTCAACTTTTTTTCTGCTGGGACTAGCACACCAGTCAATGCTTTGGCTTGCAGAGTTCATTGGAGATAATTTGAGAAAATAATCCTCTCATTAGTGTCCCTTGCAACCCTGCAAATAAGCCAGGCTGGCTTTTCTGTCACCTGTATTGCCTAACAAGCCGGCGGGACCCACTTGACTCAGTACTGAAGTGCTGTGCTATCAAGGAGGTAGAGTATTAGATCTTTATTTTACCCACACATCAATTGAAAACCTACATCAGGTCTCTTTCAAATACTGAAAATCTCATAGCATGGAATGTTCCTCTGTTTGTTGTCTATATGCTTCCTCTCGACATTGTCATCTGCAGACATGGGGTTTACATTCACATGTACATGGATGACACCATGCTGCGAATCTATGTCCGTTGATATTCTTTCAGCTTCTTTGACAGATTTTCTGTAGTTGTATGTCATCAGCCATACTCCTTGGCTGCAGTCAATGTTTTCTTTCCTGTGGGTCTGAAATCATCAACTTTCCTGGACTCCCCCTCTGAATGACCAAACTCAACTTAAACATCAGTTTCATAGATCAGATTTCCTTTCTATTCCTTATCTATTCCCTGAACAGGAACACTCTTTCCCACCTCCAACACCTTGCCCACCTCCATGCCTACCTCACACCCACAGCAGTCAAAACCCTCATCAATGCGTTTGTCACATTTCAGCTAAACTATTCACCTGCCCTCCTCGCTGGACTCCACAGCTCCATTGTTTCTCATCTCATACTGGCTCGGTGTCTGACTGTCAAATGCTACACGATGCTACACTAGGTGAAGGACGCTGGATGAATCTGTATTTTTTTTGTTGCTGTTGGTTTGTCAGTATGTTTTGAGATCTTTGTATCTGTATTCTTTGGCTGCCATCGTCACCTTCTCCCCTTCTGCATTGACCGACTCAAGCTATATAGAGTAAGTCGATTTGTTCATACACTTTGTGTATAACTGTTTGGAGATCTTTATTTTTCATAAACTCTTCCACAAATCAGCATTTCCCCCCCAAGATAATTACATACAGGTAATAGGAATTAGTTAAAGACAAACAAAGTTAGATGAATATAAAGAACATAAATATAGTATTATAAATTATATGGGAAGCATGAAGCTGATGTACACAATTGAAATTCCAAGTGCAGATTGAAGAGAATTCTTGAATCCAGAAATTCCATTCCAAAAAACGTATGTATGTTGATGTATGCGAATGATTATGTGCGTATCTAAGTATATATGTAACTGAGTGTGTATGTGTGTGTGTTTGTGTTGTCAAGGCAGAAATGGGCAGCAAATCTAAGTGGGGTTATGCGAGTGGACCAGTAAGGAAGTGATGGGGTAAGTGAAGATGGATATGAGCTGTTGCCTGAATTTGGTCTGGGTCACACCATAGATGAAGGTGTTGGAGCAGGAGCTCAGATGCTGTAACATGTGACCCACTTCCTCAGCGATGGTGAAAGGGCTGCTGTAGTCAGCCTCCAGGATCTTGGAATCTGTAACCATCGCAAAGATGAAGGTGACCATGTAGGTGAGACAAAGAAACACAAAGCTGCCTGAGATTGTAAATAGCAGGATTATAGATTTCCGTCGACTCTCCATCTCCTCGTCCCTCCCCATCGCAGCCCCCCGCAGACCCTGGCGTACCCTGCTGGCCACCAACACATGCCTGATGGTCAGGGTATTCAAGAGGAGGCTGAGGATGAAGGGAAGCAGTGGATTTGCAAAAATTTCGAACCAGATAAAGAACCTCCAGAGGGGAGAGGTTTAAACAATAGGTTTGACGGAGCAGTACCTGGGCTGCCCACTGACTAGCATCCATGGTTCAAACATGAAGTATATGGGTATATTCTACAAGCACATACCTGCACAGATTGCCCAGATCACCAGATCCGCTGTCCTCGAGGTGCAGTGCTTGGTTTTGAGCTTTGGGCAGCAGATAGAAGTGAAACGGTCGAAGGTGAAGGCCATGGTCAGCCAGACAGAGATATCAGTAACAATGAAGCAAAGCATCAGGTGCAGGCGACAAATGGCTGTTTGATACATGGGTGAATTCGGAATGTAAATATAAATTGTCTCGTATAGGTTCACATCAAAAACCATGACCAGCAGATCAGCATCAGCCACTGCGACCAGGTAGCGGGTGACGCATTTGGAGAGTCCACACTTTCCTTCCACCAGGTCCACAATGGTCAATGTGATGGCTGAATGAAAGGCCGAAACACATTTATACATTTCACTGGGAATGTGAGCTGCTCTGGCTTATGCTTTATTGTGACTTACAATGTACTAGTTGAATTGAGAAAAAAAACTTCTTCACTCATAGGGTGGTGAATGCATGGAATTCTTTATCCGAAAGGGCTGTTGATGCTGAGTCCTTGAACATATTCAAGACTGAGTTAGATAGATTTCGCATTTATAAAGGGATTGAAGGGTATGGGGATAAGGCAGGGAGCTGGAGTTAAAGTGGAATATCAGCCACGATTGAATGATGGGGCAGGCTTGATGAGCCAAATGGCCTACTCCTGCTCCTATTTCTTATGCACTTATTATTCCATCGTTGTGGTGCACTCCATGTTAGTCGATGCACAGCTGTCAACAGACCAACAAGTATATCTCATTGACAAGACTTGCAGAGATAGACTGTTCATTGACAGCAGAGGTACTAAGTCATTCATTCCGGTAAACTAAAGCCAAATCTGTTTGGGTGGGAACTGCGACAGAGAAAGATCTCAATATCAACCAATTATACTCCAGGAATTAGCACTCTCTATCAAACATCATCCCAATTGAAAGCGTCAGATCCCTTGACAAAGTATGACTCATACTCTACAGAGAAATGGATAAGAAATCGTGTGTTTCAAGAGAGAGAGTATGTACCCCATTCGTGATAGAAACAAACTTCATTGTGACAGTGATAAATATGTGTGGCACTCTTCAGGTTTGGGTACTCCAAAGCACCTTTCTGTTTTGCCCAAAAACAAATCCTGACAGACAACTTTCAACAACAAGTTGGATTTATACAGTGCCAGATGGCATGTCAGATTGTTTCACAATAACGGATCCCACGGCCTAGCCAGGGGGATGGTGACAAGGTGACCAAATGTGCGGCGAAAAAGAAAAGTCTTCGGTAGTGAACTGAAAATCGGAAAAGAGGGGGCGAGTCAAAAGGATTGAGGAAGGCAGTTCCTTAGACACGGGACGTACCATTAACAACTCACTTTCATATCTGCACCATCTCCCATGGTGCAGATATGAGCGTGATAAATAGATTTGAAATATCCAAAGTGGGGTTTTAGCACGCACTCTTCTGTTTGACAGATGGCAGTATCTATCAGCCAAATTTCTCAAAGTCACAAACTATGTTCTCTCTCTGTTAGCAGTATTCCTTCTGCCTCTCTGTCCGTTGGACTTATCTGCCCCATACAACAAATTCTACCATTTTATCAAATAATTTAATGGTAGGAGCATTTGCCGCCCAATGCAGAAGATTTCTGTTTCATTCCTGAGCTGCGTGTGATGTTACGAAATTCCCTTATTTTGCACGATTCTCTGTTTACCAAGTAGCAAGTAGAAATACAGTTGTTCGGCGATTGGTGGATCGCTTTTCTGTTGATAACTTTCCCTCAAAACCTTGGGCAAGTTTCCTTGCTTCACATGGTTGATAATAATCCCTCGTAACAAACAATAATAAATTGGCCGATTCAACCCATAGCTTTTTGTGAGGCACTGCTTTGCAAAATTGGCTGCTGTGCTATGTCCAAAATTCTATTCATAATTCATAAGTGAATTCACTTTATGTTATATTTGAGAAGCACTTTGATGCCTAGAAGTTTTATTTCAAATGCAAGCATTATTAATAATAATGTAACATAATTATTATACATTATTACACTGATAATAAATATTATCAATAATAATATTGGAGAATTATTGAATACTACATGATTATTTATAAAAATAGATATAATAATATATGATAATAATCCTTGCATTTGATATAGCACTTTCCACATCTTATCAACGTCCCAAAGCGCTTCACAGAGTATACTGTAAAGTGAATTGACTCTATATTTCTGGGTGAAATAATAGTCTTCAATAAGTATATTAGATCTACTTGGTGAAAAATTCCAGGACGGTTTGTGGTCCACTGCAGTGAACATTTGGTTATCGCATTTGCCCCACAATAATGCAGTTAGTTAATTTCATAGTTTCTTCTCTGAAGTATTTTGAGATGTCCTGAAGTCACGATTACGGTTCTACAATGAATGTAGCGACTACGTGTCTTCCTCCACTGACTCCACTGACATTCATGCACTTTAGTGTGACTAGAACCTCTTTCCTTCACCTCTGCTGCATTGTCCTCCTCTCATTATACCTGATACAAAATACCGTTGCATCCCTCCATCCTGCATTTGTCATCTCCCAACTCGATTACTCAACGAACCGACTCACCGGTCTCCCCACTATCCACAAAATCCGGTTACACCAGAATACCACAACCCTACACCACTACACTAAACTCTGTTGCCCCACCACTACAGTCCATGACGGGCTCCAATGGCTCTCTATCACGCAAATGGTAGAATTGAAGTTCCTCATTCTGTACACTAGTGATCAGAGTGGTTTCACTCCTGCAGTGAATAAGATATCACTGGCAGGTATATGGTCACAGATGTGTGACCCAGATTTACCCGAGTGTGACTTGCTTGGAATGGCTTATCAGGAAACCCAATGAATCACAGCAGACGATAGAATGCCATTGCTATTTCTATCAACCCCACCATTCCCAAGCAGTCCTGGCTTCCTTCTTCTGAAGACTGAAAACTACATCCCAACACATTGTTGTGGAGCTTCCTCTCCTTCTTGTAAGCTGTGATTCAGGTCCGCTGGGATATAGATTGCAGAAGCAGGAATCACCTTCTCATCTGAAAACAACATCTGGAGGCAGCTGCTTTCACGTCATTCCCCACCCAATGCATTTTATTTTAAACAGACAGAATAACTATTAATAACAATGAAGAAAAGTGTCAGGTGCAGGCAACAAATGGCTGTCTGATGTATGGGTGAATATGGAATGTAAATATAAAATGTTTTGTACAGAATCACTTCAAATACCATGACCAACAAATCAGTAACATCCATTGCGACAAGTTAGCGGGTGATGCATTTGGAGAGACCACACATTCCCTCCGCCAGGACCACGATGGTCAATGTGATGGCTTATGCTTATGTTTTATTGTGCCTTACAGTGGACGACATGAATTGATTCCACCATCTGTGGTGGACTCCAAGTCAGTCAATGCACAGACGGCAAGAGAACAATTCCTTTTATTTTTGTTTCAGATTTCCAGCATCTGCAGTATTTTGCATTCAAAAACAAACTACAGTCAATTCGCTTTACATTATATTCTGTGAAGCGCTTTCAGATGTCCAGAAGACATGGAAAGCGCTATATCAAATGCGTGTATTACTATTATTATTACATCCTCTTCTAGTGTCTCTCCTCCCTCATCCATCTTAGTGGGACTTCAGGTGACTCCCACACTGAACAAACTGACAGCAATAAATCTCAGCAATAGCTTTTCCGGTAGCACTCACCTAATAATTTGTGGGGGCTACAAGGCTGCATCTTTGGCCTTGCTTTTCATTATGTACATGGTTCCTCTTGGTGACAACACCTGCAGATATCAGGATAATAATAATAATCCTTGCATTTGAACTTGGGAATAGGGAGTACCATTTCCAAGTTAGCAGATGACTCAAAGCTAGGAAAAATAGTAAATAGTGAGGCGAATATTAGCCATCTGTAAGAAGATATAGACAGAATGGTAAAATGGGCAGACACATGATAGATTAAATTTAACGTGAAGAAATGTGAGGTGATGCACTTTGGGAGGGGAAATAAGGGGAGGCAATATAACAACAACAACAACAAATTGCACTTGTAGAGCGCCTTTCACGTCGGGAGGACGTCCCAAGGCGCTGCACTGGAGGCGTGTAACCCGAGCTAGAAGGCGAATATTAGGGATGGGGTAAGAAACGTAGGGGAGGTCGAAGAATTAGGGGGGGAACAGAACTCATGGTCGAAAACGAAATTCTTCAAACCGGCCTTGAAAGAAGAAAGGGAGGAAACAAGGCGGAGGGATTGGGGGATGGAGTTCCAAAGGTTGGCATCGGAAAAACTGAAGGCCCGTCCTCCGATGGTAGGGCTTTTCCGGCGGGGGGTTTGGAGCAGGCCAAGTCCTGCTGAACGGAGGGTCCGGCTGGGCTTGTAGTGGGAGAGTACGTCGGAAAGATAGGGAGGGGTAAGGCCGTGTAAGGCCTTGAAGTTGAGGATGGCGATCTTGAACTCGATACTCTGGGGAATGGGTAGCCAAAGGCAACGGGCGAGTTTGGGGGTTATGTGGTCGCGAAGGCGGGTGCGGGATGGTACACGGGTTGCGGAGTTTTGGATGATCTGCAGCCTGTGAATGGAGGAGCTAGGGAGGCCGACAAGCAGAGAGTTCCCATAGTCCAGCCGTGAGGTGATGTACGCGTGCACGAGTGTTTCGGCAGCGTGGGGGGTGATATAGTTCGGAAGACTGGCAGTGTTCCACAGGTGGAAGTATGCTAGATATAGGCTAGATAGTAGATATAGTTTACGTAGTAGAATTTTAACAGGTGTGAAGGAACAGAGAGACCTCGGGGTTTGTGTTAGTGATTCATTGAGGGTGTCAGGACAGGTAGACAAGGCTGTTAAGCAAAAAGCATGTGGGATACTAGACTTTATAAATAGGGGCAGAGAGTGCAAAATTCAAAAAGTTTTGACTAACCTCTGGAAAACTTTGGTTAGGCCTCAGCTAGAGCAATGTGTTCAATTCTGGTCAGCACAGTTTATGAAGGTTTTTATGGCATTGGAAATGGTGCAGAGGAGATTTACCATGATGGTACAAGGAATGAGGGAATTCCGCTGTAAATAAATGATAGGGAGGCTAACTTTATTCTCATTGGAGCAGAGAATGTTACGAGGAGACCTTACAGTGCTTTTCAAGATCATGAGGGGATTCGACAGGGTAAACAGGGAACAAATTTCCACTGGTGACTCGAGGCCACAAATTTAAAATACCGGTAGTTTCCAAAAGAATTAGAGGGGAGGTGCGGAGTAAATGACCAATTTATTATTTCCTTGGGCAGGAAACTTCCCCAAGTATTTACTCTGCCAGGAATTGACCCCCACATCTCTCACGTGTAAGGCAACTGATCTAATCACTGAGCTAAAGAACTCCACTGAAGTCTGACTGTCAAGAACAACAGGGCGCTAACCAATGTGAATGACGCTATCTGAACGGAAGATTTCTGTTGCTGTTGTGGTTGTCTATCAGCATGCTACGAGACGTTGGAAACTGTACTCCTTGGTTGTCATTAAGATTTTCTCCCCTTCTACTCTGACCTACTCACTCATGACTTAATTACTTCCCAGCCTGACTATGCAAATGCCCAGCTTAAACTCCGTGACCCCATCTCCCCGATCCTCGCCGGACTCCATTGGCTCTCCATCATTCAAATGATCCAATTCAAGATCCTGGTCCTCACATTTAAAGTTGTCCACAGCTTTGCCCACCCCACATCTGTGACCTTCTAGCCCCTTACCAACATGCCCCTTCTCTGGCATGAAGCACGTCCCCCGACCCATCCACCTCACCTTTGGCGGGAGAGCCTATAGCCACTCTGCCTCCTACCTCTGGAAATCCATCCCGGAGTCCATCCATCTCGCCCCCTCACTGGCATCCTTCAAGTCCCGCCTCAAGCCTCTCCTCTTTGATGGTCCCATTGGCAACTGCTAATCCCCTTTCCCTTGACTCCCCATCCCCAGCAGTGACTGCCCAGTGCCTGGGGATGTCCTCCTGATGTGAAATGCACAATGCAAGTGTAATTTTGTTGTTATACTCAACCTTTACAGAAGAAATCCATTCACTCATACTCTTTGTGTAAAACTGACTACATTGAGTCTCTGGCTTTATTCATACACTGATATAAATCAGGATTTTGCAAATAATCCACACAATTTACTTACACGATAGAGGAATTCAATAAATACATAAAGGTAACAGAATATACGAATAAAAATACTATAAACAATAAAGACAATAAAATTATGCTTGTGTAGCGCCTTTCACATCAGAGGATGTCCCAAGGTGCCGGTCAGACATTATTTCAGATCCAAGCTGGAGTTGGGGATGGCGAGTGGGAGCGAATGGTTGAGATTTGCGGTTACAATGGGCTTTGAAGAGGAAGGTTTTGAAGTGGGACTTTAAGCAGGCTAGCGAGGGTGTGAGTCAGATGGACTGTGGGATGGAGTTCCAGAGATGAGGCCCAGAGTCGCTCGTCTGCCAGTAATGGGACAGATGGATCGGGAAACATGGAGAGGCGGGAGCCTATTAGAGAATATTTGAATACAGAACGATCATTCCACAAAACATATGTAGGTGCGTCTGAGTGTGTGTGTGTAACTGTGAATGTCTGAGAGTGTGTGTGTATGCATTTGTGCTTT
>JAAILG010024335.1:0-10960 GCA_012026655.1 Hydrolagus affinis
GTCGGCGGCTCATCTCTCAGTTGCCTGCGAGAATTCCCTTCGGCGAAGCCGTGGAGGCCGTGGTGGGGTGGGCGATCGCAGGTAGAGAGGACCTGTGGTATTATTACTCAACCCCACTGGACACAAGCCATTGGCTTGCGGAGCTCCCCGCTGCTCGAAGCAGCCAGGAAAATGTGGAACAGTTTGTTCCATTGCTTCCTGTTCAAACTGCAGCCTGTCGCAGTTTGGGCCACAGCGTTGAGTTACTGCGCAGCTAAAGTGCCGTGTTAATTCTCACCGGACGATTCTGGCCCGGAGCCAGAAGGAAGCCTAAATCTGCACGATAAGAGAAATTCTCACATAAGCAAGCGTTCGCTCCTGACCGTGAGGTTAGAAGATTTCGCTGTGAAGCCGCAAGTCCCAGGCAGGCACTCACTCACCACAGTGTTTGCAACACTCCAAAGCTGGTGTGGAGATTGGGCTGTGAGCGAGTCCGGACCACAGTACAGCCTGCCTTACAGGGAGCCCTGTTCATCATCATTATCATCATAATTAATAATAATAATAAGGGCTAAACCTCGGGCAAGCTTCCTTTCTCCGCACACGCGCCTAATGATAATCCCGCCAAAAAACACGCAATGATAAAAATCGGTCATTTTTCAATCCCCGACTGTTTGTGGTGGTGGGGGGAGGGGGGGGGAACGCTGCCATGCGCAATTGGCTGCCGCCTTTCGCCCACGAATGTACAGTCCTTTCACTTTACTGTATGTTCTGTGAAGCGCTTCGAGACGTCGAGAAAGATGTGAAAAGCGCTCTATCAAAATGCGAGGATTATTATTCTATATGGCTCGCAATCTCTGCCATTGGAGAGTGGGTCAGTAATGTCACCTCTCCTTCACCCACTCCCTCCCTCCACCCCCACCCCCCACACACCCACCCACTCACCCCACCACCCCCCCACTTGCAATGCTCCAACCTTGGACTGTGCCTCAGAATTTCTACATCTCCCGCAGACTTGAAGAGCGCTCCTGTTTTCCTTTGCAAAGAGCCTCCAACAGATGCTATCCGCATGTCCCCTCTGCACTTTCAGTCTCGTGCTCGCTCACCCAGAATCTTATTGGGGAAGAGCAAAAACATCGCTGGAACCGTGGAATTCGAATCAAGCGTTCGCAGTTTACTGCGGAGGGAGAAAGCAAAACCCTGTTGTGCATCAATTGGCAGCCGCTTTTGCCACCGACAAATGCACAGTCACTGCACTTTGCAGTCTGTTCTGTGAAGCGCTTTGAGGCGTCGATAAGATGCGAAAAGCCGCGATATCAAATGCAAGGATTATATAAGCACATCGGGATGTCTCGATGAAGCAGTTAATAATACAGTAATACTAAATAAATAATCCTTGCGTTTGATATCGCGCCTTATCTGACGCTGGCGACTGTCCAGCGCCTTGGGACGTCCTTGGGGCGTGAAAGGCGCTATCTATACAAGTGTCATTTTGTTGTCGTCGTTGTCCTCACGTCTGCAAGACATCTCAAAGCGCCTCGCGGAATATACAGCACTGTCAAGCGTTAAGCCCGACATCCAATGAAAGGATTTCGCGTACCCTTTAGCCTCCTCACTCCCTAAGTATCTAGAGGTTGGAGATATTTTTACCTCTACGACCTTTTGTGGCACATTCACTACACTCTGGGTGAAGAAAGAATTCTATTGTGTTTTTGCTGGGCAGCCTGACCGATGGAGAGTAGGTAGGTTGGTAGGTAGGCAGGTTGGTTCGTTGGTTGGTTGAGCGAGTGTAGGGTGCAATTCATCGCGAGGAAACTGTGCAATAGGATCGGGTTTCAGACTGCCTGCGCCGCACGCAAGGATTCTCTTAAATGATACAAATCATCCCTGACCCGGTGCTGGTATTGAT
Source organism: Hydrolagus affinis (assembly GCA_012026655.1). Lineage (NCBI taxonomy): Eukaryota > Metazoa > Chordata > Chondrichthyes > Chimaeriformes > Chimaeridae > Hydrolagus > Hydrolagus affinis. The sequence goes on from JAAILG010024335.1 coordinate 1,889, forward strand.
TCTGGTGATTCAGTCCCCGCAATTGATGTTTAAAGTCAAGTTTAGACACTTTATTGACTGAGCGTTTGCTCTTGCGACCCGCCATCCTCTCAAGATGTCGTTCGAGATGGCGGGAGGCACCTGTCTATATGCATGTGTGCACACACGCATACACACACACGCGTGCGCCTGATAATAATTCGCCCCCCACCCAAAATAATAAACTGATAATTTCAATCCAGGACTGTTTGTGGGGGGGCGGGGAGGGGGCGTGGGAGGGAGACACACACACTGCCGTGCGCAATTGGCTGCCGCATTTCTCCAACAAATATATACAGTCCATTCACTTTACAGTATATTCTGTGAAGCTCTTTGAGACGTCTAGAAGACGTGAAAAGCTCTGTATCGAAATCCCACCAAGGATTAAGGTGGGGGGGGGGGCAGTGTCTTTCTTGAGCAATCCCAACCCTCAACCTGTTCTTGCTGCAAGCGTCTGAGCCTCTGTGCCTGGACGAGAGAGAGAGAGAGAGTCAAAGAGAGAGAGACAGACAGAGAGAGAGAGAGAGAGAGAGAATCCTTTCACCATCTGCAGCGCGTGTCAGTGTCTTCAAGAAGGCCAACGCAAGCCAAGCCCACAAGCTTAGACCCCAGAGCGAGGCCGAGCCCAGTGTCTCTGCAGCACTAAGCGAGGCTATAGGAATCTGTGCGCGATCTCGCACCCACACGGCTCCCACGACTCTCACTCAACCATCGCGCCCGAAGGCAAGCCGTCAACCTGCACTCAATCGATAATATTCTCTCCTGCGGGTCAGAAAGGTTGCGGATATAAAGCCTCTGCATTGGCATGTTGAGCTCCCAGCCCATCCACTGCCGGGAGTGTGTGAGAGTGTGTCCTTTTGGATGAGGCATTAAACCTAGGCCCTTGTCAGAGATTCCTTGACTCCATTGCTCGAAACGTGCAAGGAGTTTCTGCCTGCGTCCTGGTCATTCGCCCTCTGACAATTATACCGATTGTTCATTGAGTAATCCTTACATTTCAGTACATTCCACCCCCTCCTCCCTGTAGAAAAGCGATCCGCCAATCCACGTATCAACCGAGCTTCCTACTGGGTAAACGGAGGAGTGTGGAGTAAGGAAAATGGTCTAACGTATCACCCAGGCCGGGAATCGAACCCAGGTCCTCGAGCTGGCGACTCGATTGCTTTATCCGCCGAGCTACGAGCGTGAGCGGTGAGTGATGAAACGAGGGAGCAAATCGATCTGAGGGGGATAGAATCGCGTGTGTGATGGGGGGGGGGGGGAAGGGCTTTTGGGCCTGAACGGGTTAATGTGTGTGTGGCCGCTGTTCGGATGCGCTGAGAAGTGTGAAAGCACTGTTCAGTTTGGGGCTTGGAATGAATCGAAATGCCTGTTTAAAACGACACACACACACACACACACACACATACACGCAGTCGCCTCACTCTACAATGAGTTGTCACTTTCTGGTACAGACTAATTCCTCCACGCCGGGTAAATTTGTCACGCACACACGTCTGTTTGATTTCATTAAACAGAATATTTAAGCATAAAAATTGTTTAATCGCCTTGTGTCATTATAATATGAATTTCGTTTTGCATACATTTGCATACTTGCCTGGAATTAAGCAGAGGATATGCTAATGTCGCCCTGGTTATTCAGGCTGCGCTGGGTGAATGCGCGGGTGCGCGCGCGTAAATCTCCGTCTGCGCGCGAGAGTGCTTGCGGTCCGTTCGCACGGTCCGTGCACTCGCGTGTGCCGCCCCGTAGCTCGGTGGTTAGAGCACTCGCCTCGCAAGAGAGAGACCTGGGTTCGATTCCCGGCAGATCAGGGCGAAATTTTTTGGCACTTTGCTTTACTCCACACGCGCACACACACACACACACACACACACATACACACACACACACACACACACACACACACGCACGTGCGCACACACACATACTCACACACACCTGATAATAATCCCTCAAGAAAAAAAACAATAATAAAAATTGGTCACTTCAATCCACAGCTGTGTGTGTGTGTGTGTGTGTGTGTGGGGTGGGCGGGGGGGTGGGGGACGCTGCTGTGCGCAATTGGCTGGCGCGTTTCCCCCACAAGTTTACAGTCAATTCACTGTACGGTATATTCTATGAAGCGTTTTGAGACGCCGCGAAGATGTGAAAAAGCACTATGCCAAATGCAAGGATTATTATTATTATTATTATTTTATGTGAATGCTGCACTTTCATCTCTGATTCAGAAGGTTGTGGGTTGAAGCCCCATGTTGAGACATGGAACATATAGTCTCTGCTGTCACTCCAATGCCGTGCTGGGGTGCGCTGCACGGCATTGGAGGTGACGTGCTCGGGTGAGATGATAAACCGAGGTTGCGCCCCTTCATTGTGTATTCCGTGAAGCATTTTGACGACGTGAGAACGGGCCCTGTATCCAATGAGAGTGTATGATTTCTTCTAACGTCATGGTGTTATCGTGCTGCGAGGTGATGGTAAACCTTTCTCGCGCAAGAAAGAACGGAGCAGAGTGGCTATAAAATGCTCCTCGTAATCCTTGCTTTCGATATTAAATACAATAAAATATAAAATTACATTTGTATCACGCCTTTCACGTCGGGAGGATGTCCCAAAGTGCTGGATTTGGACCCGAGCTGTGGGTTCCTGATCGGTGGGGGGTTGGGGAATGGAGTGGAGGGAGGGTATGAGGGTAGCCAAGGGCTTGGTCGAAGAGGAGGGTTTTGAGACCTTGAACAACAACAACAATATTACGTTTGTACAGCGCCTTTCACGTCAGGAGAACGTCCCGTTGAACAAAGCGAGCGAATGAGTGAGTGAGTGAGTGAGAGAACTATTTGAGGTCCTCTAGAATAGAATATTGACTACATCGTCCTCATCATTCCCAATCGTTGCTGGCACTCGCAGATCCTTTAACCTGAGCAAAAAGTTCAGTCGAGCTGATTGAGTCCCAAACAGCCATTTCTTGCCTGCAGGGCAAGGGCGGGGGTGGGGGAAAAAAACACCTGTTTGCTCATTGCTTATCTGTGTAACCTTTAGACCCATTCCAAGGCACAGAGTTATCTCGGTCCTTTCTGTTGTTAATCAATAACGTTGACCCGGGGGCCTGTCAATTGACACATGGTTACATTCTCACAGTTGACGTTAAATAGGCAACTAAAACTCGGATCACATTTCCCAGCCAACGTCGATCGTCCGACCGAGGGCAGACCAGCTCTGCGGGTCTCTTTCACTCTCTCTCTTTCTCTCTCTCTCTCTCTGTCTCTCTCTCAGAGCTTCAGGCTAACGATGGAGTTCCCGCTAGCCACGCGATGTTCCAATGCAGTATTGTGGGAACCTGAGGCAAACTGAATTTTAGGCCTCGTCGAGTTTGAAAAGCGACATCTCAGAGACTATTAAATAAGTCGCTGAATGGGATTGAAAAAAGTAAACCCAGAAAACAGTATTTTCAGCAAATAATAATAATAATACAATTAATAATAATCCTGGCATTTGATACAGCCCCTTTCACGTCTCCCAGACGTCTCAAAGCGCTTCGCAGAATATACTGGAAAGTGAATGGATTGTATGTTTGTGGGCGAAAACGCGGCAGCCAATTGCGCACAGCAGCGTCCCCCACAAACAGCCGTGGATTGAAATGAACAATTTAATATCGTTTTTTTTCTTGAGCGGCTGTTATCAGGCGCGTGGAGTAAGGAAACTTGTCCTGCCTGGAATTGAACCCAGGTCTCTCTTTTGTAAGGCGAGTGCTCTAACCACTGAGCTACAGGATTCCAATATTATGATGATTATTATTAATAATAATACATCTTTTTGATATAGCGAAGGACATCTCAAAGTGCTTCACACGATATACTGTAAAGTACGTCCCTAGAACACTTCATCAAACGGCTTTACTGCAGCTCGTGGGAGCAAGAGGGAAACACCAAGCTGGGAGTTGGTCAAAAATAACTCATTTAGTGGTTTGGAATAAACGTTTTTGGTTTTTTTTTTAGAAAAAATAGAGGCAGAGAGACAGGAAAAGAGCCAGAGGTTGCCAGGGCAGCCACACACATTCCTGGCGCGCATTCCGACCACTGCTCACACGTACTCCGGTTCGCTCCCGAGCGGCAGGAACCAATGTTTGTGTGACCCGCCATGTGCTCTGCGGCTCTGAAGTGCGAGCGCGGGCGGATCGGTTCCCAGCGCGATCCGACGACCAGACGCGGTGACCACGCGTACACGTCCCCAGATGGTAGCGTGGTGAGAGAGTGACGGGACCTGTACATCGCTGTGACTTACCACTATCACCAACCCCCCCAACCGGCTAGAGTTTGTGCTTCTTTCCATTCCGCTGATCGCTCTCTGCCCTTCCTCCTCTCCTCCTCTCCTGGGATTATTCTCGGGCGTGTGGTGTAAGGAAACTCGCACTAGGTTTTTTTGTCCTGCCTGGAATTGAACCCAGGTCGCTCGCTTGTACGAGCGCAATTGGTTGCTGTGTTTCGCCCACAAATATACAGTCATTGGTAAGGTAACAATAAGATAATAATGTTGCACTTGATATAGCGTTTCGCCCACAAATATACAGTCAATTCACTTTGCAGTATATTCTGTGAAGCGCTTTGGGACGTCTGGAAGCATGACGCATGCCATATCGAATGCAGGGATCATTATTATTATTGTTAGTATGATCTGTTCCTCCCTCTGAACACTGGAGGTGGTTGGCTTGGGAACAGAGATGTCTGCAGGGGGAAGCAGAACCGCTTTCAGACTCTGGCCGCCTGTTCGCGACTGTATTCAGGACTGTACTGTACGCGCGCACGGCCAAACGGTGCAAAGGAAACCGCGCAGGCTGCGCAGCAAAACATCGCCGCTGCGCCTTGGCAGTGAGTAATGGCTTGGCCCCACTTCAGTTTGACCTGTTGCCGCCGAGACGCGATGAACAATCGCTGGCTTTCCTCCCCTCTGCCCCACTCGCAGGCGAAGTTCAAGGTCTGACAGGCTCTCCGGCACAGCTTTCCCGCGCAACATATCACTTACGAATGAAACGAGGATTATCGGCCGCGATCTGTGTTTGCCTGCGCGCTATTAACCTTTCGATGACTATCAGAGAGAGGGAGCCAGCGAGAGCTGAGGCAAAGCCAAACGCAGCAGAGCCCAGCCCCAGATTTATAGCTCCAACGAGCCTTAGTTCCTGCAATGGGACGAGAGTCCGAGCAAATAAGACGGAAATTGAATCCTTTCCCTCCTCTTGTTATTGTAATGTCTGGCCCTTCTCTAGGGGGAGATTAGGGGGCGGAGGGGGATTGGGATGGGGAGGGATTGGGGGGGTGATGGGGGGGGGGGGGCGTTGGTGAATGTGCAGCAATCTGTTCTCTGTTGCCGTCCATTAAATTCGCAACCTTTCACTCCAGCCACGCACACTTGGACACCTGCTAACGACCCAGCTCCCGGCATTTCTTTTTCGTCCCAAAGGCAACGTCTGTGGTGCGTTTTGAGAGGTCCGTGTGACCGTGGAGTGACTTCACACCGGATAAAGGATAAAGACAGATCGTGGTCCACTCTTCTCCGATATAAACATCTTGAAATGGTCGTCGGAACATTTTCAAGTTTAAAAAATAGAGGGATTAGGGGATATGGGGATAGGGCAGGTAATTATAGTTAGGTCAGAAGATCAGCCAGGATCTTATCAAATGCCGGGGCAGGCTTGAGGGGCCGAACGGCCTACTCCTGCTCCTAATTATTATGTTCTTAAGTGCGTCACTGTGCGTTTGTCGGAGAAAGCAGCAACCCACCCACCCATTGCCTCCACATAAATTAATCACAGGAAGTTTACAGCGCCGACGGACTCCATTGACCGATTGTATCTACACTGTTACTCTCTACTCTCGTCCTATTTCCCCCTGTTCTTTGCTCACCATTTCGGCTGGTATTCACTGTCCGTACTGAAGGCCTCTAATCTTATGTCGTCAGCGCAAAACCTTGGGCAAGTTTCCTTACTCCACGCGGCTGATAATAATCCCTCAACAAAAAAAAATCATAAATTGGTCATTTCAATCCACGACTGTTTGTGGGGGACTCCGCTGTGCGCAATTGGCTGCCGCGTTTCGCCCACAGATATACAGTCAATTCACTTTACAGCATATTCCGTGATGCGCTTTGGGATGTCTAGAAGACATGAAAAGCGCTATATTGAATATAAGGATTATTATTATTATTATTTGGGAGAGTTTTTGAGGATAATAAAAATGATCCTTGCATTTGACATAGCGCTTTTCACATCTTGTGAACGTCTCAAAGCGCTTCCCAGAATATACTGTAAGGTGAATTGACTGTATATTTGTGGGCGAAACGCGGCAGCCAATTGCGCACAGCAACGTAATGTCCCCACAAACGGTCGTGGATTGAAATAGCCAATTTTTGTTGTTGTGTTTTTTTTCTGGACTGATTATTATTAGGCGCGTGTGTGTGCACTTGTGTGTGTGTGTGTGTGTCGAGTAAGGAAACTTGCCTGAGATTTCGCCCTGACCTGCTTGGATTCGAACACAAGTCTTGCCCTTGTAAGGGCGAGTGCTCTAACCACTGAGCTGCAGGACTGAATGGCCAGTGTTTGCTGAGAGGCTTTGACGAGCGCAGGCTGGGCTGCTGTGGTACCACAGAGCAAGGTGCAGCAGATGTGGGAGAAGGTGGTGGGGGGAGGTTGCACTGGGCCGTTCAGCTACGGGTTACCTACTGAGAAGTAAATCATCGTTTATCTGTATAGTTCATTTACTCCCAATTAGGTTTGAAGGTATCCTATTAAGGCCTAACTCTCACAAGTACCGGCTTAAATGAAGTAGCAAGCCTGTGAGTGAGGGCGCTAATGCAATTGATTTTTACCTGCAATCACTTTGAGGCATTAGCAGTGCATTCCCGTAGACTGACTGACCGATAGATCGATTGACTGACCGACCGACCAACCGACCGACCGATCGATCGATCGACCGACTGACCGACCGATCGATCGGCCGGCTGGCTGGCTGGCCGCACAGACAGCCCGTTAAATAGGCTTATCAAGGAGTGTGACATCACCGCAGTGATTTGAATAATAAGCGCAAATGGTTTTTCTAGCCCGGGCTGTGTTTAAAGATCACATGTAAATCAAATGTCAGGTGGGGGGGGAGGAGGTGGGGGTGGGGGAAAGAGGGAGGGAGGGAGGAACGGACGGAGGGAGGGATGGGTGGTGGTGGGGGGTTGGTGGGGGGGAGGAGGAGGGTGGTGAGGAGGAGGGGGGGAAATCGCCTGTCAAAAAAACAATTTAGCTTCAGTTAAAGGTGGCTCTTCAGAGCTGTCTGAGTTATGCAAATGTAATCTGCTGCAGTCAGTGCAGTCATGTTGTTTACAGAGAGCGAAGCGTTCTGCTCTTTAACCCCTTACCCAGTGTCTGGCTTCACTTCGCCTTCACAGCTGAACGGTTAAAATTACGCTCTGTACCCCTTCTCCCCCACCCCCCCTCCAACCCCGATCCCCCAACTTCTGTGAAGCGGGACACTGCCGTGCGCTCTATGGGTTGGGACGCCTTGGGACGTCCTCCCGACGTGAAAGGCGCTCTATAAATGTAATTTGTTGTTGTTGTTGGTTGGTTGGTTAGCTGGCTGGCTGACTGGCTGCCGAGGTTCACCCACAAGACACACAGTCAATCCACTTGATGGCAGATTCTGCGAAGCGCTTTCCGACGTCCGATAAGGACACCACGTGAAATGCAAGGATTGTTATATGGATTACTATCGGCGCTCGGGTGTTTCGTTACATGGGGAACATTTCGAAAACTGATTAAGCCAACTGTAGTGACTGGTTTTTGTAGGCAAACTTACCGCAACACGCAAGCCTTAGCTGTCCACAGAGGAAATCGCTATGGGATGGGCGGGTGGGGAGGGGGAGGGGGGCGGGTCGGGCGGTGTTGGGTGGAGGGTACGGACAGATGATCCATCCATCCATCCAGCCATCGATGTGAAGGAATGTTCAGGAATAAGCTATACCTTTCTGGTCTGATGGGAATCTTGCTGCCAGTGGAGCTAATCTCCTCATCAGCAGTGAAATGAAGCATTGTGATCGAGTTCTTTTTTTGCTGCTTCAGGAAGCGCCCGGTGTCCATGCGGAGACTGCCCGCTCCGTCATTACATGCAATTACAGAGCCTGCCGCGCAAAAGAGGGGAATGTTAAGATCGGATGTAAATGAGCAGCGAGGGATAGAGCCAGAGAGAGACAGGCGCTTTGGTATTCAGGTGGCGTAGCCGGCAGCCAATTAATCACCCAGTGGCAGCCGATCTGGGCAGGCCGAGTTCATCCTTCATGTTGATGAGGCTGGGTCTGGGGCAAACACTACAGCACCTGAGCTCCCAGTCAGATGCAGAGTAGAATATCTGCAAGGCTTTGTCTCTGTGCGGAATGTGTAATGTCAGGTTACGAGGCTGGATGTGTGATTGCCGGCCTGTTCAAAGGCGTTTGCGTTCAAACCTCCCTCTCCCTCCCCGCCAACACAACAACCACCCACCCACACACCCACCATGACTGTTTTGAGGGGGCTTTTATTGCCTTTCAAATCGAGTGCGCGTTTTTCGAGTTTTATCACGCGCGCTCTAAGCACGCGCGTTTCGTTTCACTGTCAGGGGAGAATCGTTTGCGTTTTATTTCCTAGGGGAGGGTACTGTGCACCAAGGGATCGAATCCTAACGAAATCACTGGAGGATTTTTAAGCGAGGCGACGTAAAGATAGGTGTGGAGGAACGTAGCATAGGAACATAGGAACAACAACAACAACAAAATGGCATTTGGACAGCATCCCTCTCACTTCGGGGGGGGACGTCCCAAGGCGCTGAAACATCTCCAGGATAGTCATTAAAAGTATCCCAAACGTACAACCACCAAATGGGGAGGGAGGGTGGGGGAGTCCTGCGATCCGTCACTCGCTGGCGCAGGCAGGGGCGGAGGGCGCGTGGCATTCACTGGGTTAAACGCGAGGCTTTGAGATCACGTTCAAGCATCTTCTCTGAGCGTTGGGGGCGGTGGGGGGGGGTGAGGGGTGAGGGGTGGGAGTT
>JAAILG010024336.1:0-10952 GCA_012026655.1 Hydrolagus affinis
CCCACCCACCCGCTGTGCTATCAACTTTCTGAGATTTGTAATGTTTTGATGGTTTGCGCTTTCTGTGATTCTCTCTCTCTGACTGTTTGTTGTCCTGATCTCTCTCTCTCTCTCTCTCTCTCTCTTTATTTACCTCTCTTTTATTTATCTGGCTCGGCTTTGGTTTCCGCTGTCAGATGACAGCCGGCCGCTGTCACACACTCCTCTCGCCCGTCACAGAGGAGTCTGGGGAAGAGGGGACCAACAGTGAGCTTTCCTCTCCCGATGCCTGTCGTTCTCCCTCGCCTGTGGCTAATAGTGACATTTCTGTTGCTGCTCAGGTACTGCTTTCGAGTCAATCCTTTCCGCCGATCGCTGCATGCTCTACGTGCGTACTGTAGATATCGCCTTACTCGACTGAACGGTAGGCAGCTGCAGCGTTGCGCGTTGGAAGAATGTTATCCTGTAAAACCTAACAGTAAAAAGTACGGTACGAGCTTTAAAGTGCATGATATGCCAATGGCGGGGTTTTGAACGGCAAAATACATCGGAAGTCATCGACTGAGGCCCAAATAAGTCTGAAGTTTGTCTCGTGGCTCTGCGATCCTTTGTGTTTATCTGCTGCAACTGTAGCAGGTATATAATTCTGACAATGTCCGTCCAGTGTGCTTCTGCTGACGAAAAATATCACGTTGTAACCTGACTACGTAAAGCTGGAGGCTGCCTGTCTGTACAGTACTGCACTTAGAACAATGAGACTGCTGCAATTGTACCAAAACAAAGACTGCTCGGGATTTGGGGGGCCCAGCTTTGCAGCAGTATTTTTCACACGCACCGTCTAATAGTGGTTGTGAAGAATATACAGGGAAATAAGGACCCTACGTGTGTATATTGCACCAAATAATGAATGCTTACGAAGTCCCAGGTTGATTGATTGGTTGCTTGCATATCTCATTCATTACTTGGTTCATTTATGTGCAAGGTGCTTTATTCTGGTTTCTGCTGCAAAACTGTTTTGTGGCTATGTTACGGTCAGCGGTGGCCTCGCGGTGAAAAGCTGTGGGTAATGAAGAACGGTAGCTGTGCAACAACAAAGGGGTCCCGACAACACAAAGCCTGACACCCAGAAGCGCAAGACAACCTACAGCCTCAGACATGCAACTGACGAGCCTGTCGTTTACATAGAGGGCATGAAATATCTCAAACAAAGTCCAGTAAAAGTTCGTTTATCCGTGACCCGATCAACCGTAACTTCCGTATAACCGGCACCTCGAAAAAATGGTCCGCATTCGATTAACCGGAATTTATCCGGTACAATGCATTTATTTTATTTGTTTGGGGTGTTTTCGGCCAAATATCCGGCACGCGCTTTGACCGCCATTGGCCAGGTCCCGAGGGTGCTGGATAAACGGGCTTTTACTGTACAATACTAAAGGAAAGAGTGGAAGCAGCGATTGTAAAAATGCAGACATCATTTCGCAAGCGAAAACACTGGTAGCCTTCATTCCATTATGCGCTTTGAACCACACAACAATTTTCATGTTATTTTGTTTGAAAGATAAAGTTGGTAGGAGGTGCTGAGCATTTCTGGAGGACGCATAACCCATTGTTTGCCTAACCCTCAGTTTTGACCTGAGGTGCTATGTTAAGCATCTCCCAACGATAAATATTTTGGTTGTCAATCCAATCTAACTAGCAACAAACTCGAATGATCCAATGGATATTTTTTTGCTTTGCGATTGAAGACTGTGTGCGTTTGTATGAAGGGGGCGATTAATAGAGCGCTTGAGTAAAATTGGAGGGGATTTAGATAATGGCTAATATTGAAGTGTTCAACAATACACAATTCCTACCAAAGGTATAAATATAACTGTATATGAGAGGGAGATGCGAGTCCCCCCCGCCTCGTCCTCTCGCTTGCCTCCTTCAAGACCCGTCTCAAGACTTCCACTTGACCGTGCTTTCGGTCACTCACTTACCCTCCAGTGCACCTAATCCCAGACGGTTCTCTTGACTGTCCAGGGCCTTAGGACATCCTCCTGACATGAAAGGCGCTTATACAAATGTAATTTATTGTTTTGTATATGTGGGATAAACCTCACCTCTGGACAAAATCATTCAGTTGATAAAATTGAACGTCTACAGTGCAATTGTGCCATCTAGCCCCAAGTATAAACCTCGGATGTGTTTGCTGATATCAAGGCAGGGAAACGGTTAGAAACTATTCTTGTCCTCAGCAACTGATCAATTTGCTTTATTTTGGGGGGAAATGGGTGAGAGGGGAGAAGAGCGAGAGAGTTTCAGGTGCTTCAATATTGAGGGCAGAGTATTTGGAATCTAGACCTGTTGCTCAGGTCGCTGAGGCATCAAACTGCTCCCCAAATCAGTTTAAGCATAGAGTGAGTTTCCCGCTAGCTCAACCCAATCTTGTACTGCAGTTTCTGAATCCAGATTTGTACTGCGAATCACTTGTCAGCTCCGTGATCGAAAATAAACTCAGTGTTAATTGGTGGGTTGGTATCTTTTTGCTGTTGGATTGTTGCAATGATGTATGTGGTCATTGGAACCATTTGTGGAGACTGGATATACAGGCTCCTATACCTCAGCCTCAGCGGTGTTCGTTGGAACTTAATGATAAAACCTGCACAGTACCAGGCAATTTGCAATTGCCTGATAATAATCCCTCAAAACAAAATTGGTCATTTCAATCCACGTGAGACACTGCTGTGTGCAATTGTCTGCTGCATTTCTCCCACCAAAATATAGTCAATTCACATTATAGGGCAAGACCAAGGTATTTGTTCCTCTGATGCTAAATTTTCAAGTTTGATAAAATATGGTGAACTTGGTGTCATTTTGAAGCTTAAAAAGTTGAATTTTTCAAATCTTTTTTAAAAAATGAGAACTTTCACCAATGTGAAGAATTATATGCAAATATATTTGCATATTATGCAAATTATGGTACCATACGGGACACTTCAAAAGTATGCAAATTTAAGCATATACCTCATACTGTACAAGAATATGAATCCATTTATGTGGTGACCTTAAGTTTATAGCAAGACTTAAATAATTTGGAAACCTGAAATTCAGAGGTCATTAAATATGGAAATTAGATGCATTTCAAAACAAGGGTGCCCCGTACGAGACTGTAATGCATGGCATGTAACATGGCTATGTTCTATAAAACTGTACAGTGACTGAGGCTATCTTCAACGTGCATGTCCAACCATGGCTGCAAGCTTGCTCCTCTAGAGGTGGTTGAGTTTGGCTGATCCTCTAATGCATGGGCTGGCGTGTTTGCAGCAGAAATAGCTTCAAACTCTCGCATGTCACTGATGTGACATGGTTTCTGTAACGGTGGTTGGCGAGCCTGGTTTGGACAATTGGAGAAGTGGAGCCACCCTCTCGAGCGAGTCATTTGTCATCGGTTTGATCCCGTTGCCTTTTACACTGAACTGGTAGATCAACTCCAGTGGGGAGAGGGCACGGCACGGGGGTTTGGGCGGGGGAGTGATGAGCAGCAAGAAATGATGTATCCTGCAACTTCTGCGAATGTTGTGATGGGAGATGTCAAGCAAAAGACGACACCTTTGAGAAATAAGAATGTCCTCGTTCTGCGTTTGTAGGATAATGCCTACGGTCGGCCGCTGCCCACTGATGAAGAGCAGATAGCGGCTATGGTCACTCGTGAGGTCTCGAGTGCAGGGCTACTGGAGGAAGAGTTTGAGCCAAGGATGGGGGAGGCGGCCACCTCAAAGATCGATGATCTGCAGCGCTCATGGGAAACACTGAAGAATGTGGTAAGTTTTATCACTAACCTTTGTTTCCTATCTTATGTTTACTTGCTCCTATTTCATAGACTATCTCCTGTACCTCCTTCTCTCTCTCTCTCTCTCTCTTTCTTCCATCTCTCTGTTTCCCTGACCAAGGATTGAACAGAAGACCCCTTGGAATGAATTGTCACAGTACAACATAACTTCCCCACTGAGCTATCACAAAATATCAGAACCTCACTGTATGAGGAATTGTAGTTCAAAAACAAGCTCGAGTGGATGGGAGATTTTGAAGTGGTCCATCGGGTCACAGTGTTGGAATTGGTGTCTTTATTTTTATTTAAGTGGAAGCTGGTAACTGTGTGTAAACCAAATCTGTACTTGTTGTACGTCTGATTAAAAGGATTGATGAGTTATGAGTTTCAGTTAAGATGCTTTCTAGTGGAAAAGCTGTCCTACTTAGCTTTCAATATTTATCATCAGACATCATTATTTTCATTGAACTCTTGCTATTGATGCAGAACAGTTTCTAATTTTAGGATTTTTGGATGAAATAGGTCACAATCATTAACAACAACAAAATTCCACTTATATAGCGCCTTTCACGTCGGGAGGACATCCCAAAGCGCTGAACAGTTAGGTCGGGACCCGATTGGGTGGGGGAGGGTCGGGGTAGGGTGAAGGAGAGGGGGAAGAGTTAGTGGGGGAGCCGAAGGTGCGGTCGAAGAGGAAGGTCTTGAGACCGGCCTTGAAGGAGGAAAGGGAGGAAGCAAGGCAGAGGGGCTGCGGAATGGAGTTCCACAGTATGGGAGCAGAGAGGCTGAAAGCCCGGCCGCCGATGGTTGGGCGGTTGGGGCAGTGGACACGGAGCAGGCCTGAGTCTGCTGGACGGAGGGTGCGGGCAGGCTGATAGGGAGACAGTAGGTCAGAGAGATAGGTGGGGGCAAGGCCGTGAATGGCCTTGAAATTGAGAACAAGGATCTTGAATTTGATCCTCTGGGTGACAGGGAGCCAGATGAGACGGACGAGGGTGGGAGTGATGTGGTCGCGAAGCCTGGTGCAGGAGAGTACATGAGCTGCAGAGTTCTGAATGATCTGCAGCCTGTGAATTTGAGCCAATTCATTTTATCTTCATGCACTTTAAATATGTGTTTTATCTGTCGCTTTGCCCAGTTTGTCCTCTTTCCAAGTTGCATCAATTGATGTGCTTGTGGTTATTGCCTTTGGTCAAAATCTTGAAATTGTTTCCTGTTTGGATTCCCGCCATTAATTTTGCGTGCCCTATGAAACGTTCTTTTTTTAAAACCTAAAAAACACTTATGTATAATTGCAGGTTGTTGTAAATAGTTTTTGCCCTGAAGATTTTTTGTTGTTGTTGCGTATTTCAGATCAGTGAGAAGCAACGCACTCTTTATGAAGCCCTCGAACGACAACAAAAATACCAGGACTCCGTTCAGTCGGTATCCACAAAGATGGAGACCATCGAGAGAAAGCTGGGTGAAGCATTGGCTGCAGACAGCAGTCCTGAGAGTCAGATAGACGCACACCAGGTAGGTCACCGACCCAGGATGGTGTCAGATTAACTCGGGTCTACTCTGGATTTGGATATCAGTTTGTTGGGTCAGGTTTCACAAGGAAGTGGTTTCTGTAAACACAATATTGAGGTGATTTTAAGAAGCAATTTGATTTGGCATTTTCTTCAAAGTGGTTGCTTTGACGCTTGGAAAGCAAATATCACATACGGAATTGGACCCTGTATCATTCGCTTTGAAAACCCAAATTGAAGTGTGGATGCCATTCGCTGACGACGCACTCAGCTTTCTTTGCACTAAAATGGTTGACGTCTGGGTCATTCAGTCGCAGCCAACGCTACTTCCTGCTTTGTGCAAGTTCAGCAAACAGGAAGTGACATTGACAGTGACCTGTTCACTTGGAAGTTGGCTGATTTTCTTTGAGCGAGGCAAGTGACCATCACACATAGAAGGAATTGGCTGGCCAGGCACATGAGCAGTGAAACTCTTCAATGATATAATCTCGGAAGTGAATCCTTGGGATTTCATTGATCCCCAACGTTATAATGAGGTTCCTTCCTGGTAATAACAATTTCCTTGCAATGATATAATAATAATCCTTGAATTTGATACAGCCGGTTTTCACGTCTTCTAGACGTCTCAAAGCGTTTCATAGAATAAACTGTAAAGTGAATTGACTGTGTATTTGTGAGTGAAAGGCACAGCAGCAGCCCCACAAACAGCCGTGGATTGAAATGACCAATTTTATTATTTTTTTTTTGGAGGGATTATTATTAGGCGTGTGGAGTAAGGAAATTAATCACGTGCCTTATCATGTCTGTGAGTCATATCAAAGCACTTCACAGAATATACTATAAAGTGAATTGACTAAATATATATATATCTATACATTGTAGGCCAAACGTGGCAGCCAATTGTTTCGTTTTTTTTTTGAAGAAATGATTGCCCCTGGAAAAGCAATCTCCCAATCGACTAACAACCGGGTTCCTATTTACTGCTAGATAACCAGAGGGGTTACGGAGTAAGCAAACTTGCCCAATGTTTCGCCATGCCGGGAATCGAACTCGGGTCTCTCGCTTGCGAAGCGAGTGCTCTAACCGCTGAGCTACAGGACTTCACATATCTGTCATCTGTTAAATGAAACTGAGTTCCAACTGTTGCAAGTCTAATTAAACGGGATTAATGTTTGTTTTGCCCAGGGCTTGATGGATGAGATTGTGACGCTGCAGGATGAGATCAACGAGCTCCAGATTTGCTTTGCTGAAGAGCTGGTGTCAGATATGCTGGACACGGAGACCTCCGAGCAGCTGGCCATGCAGTCCACGCTCACCGTCCTCGCTGAGAGAATGGCCACCATCAGGATGAAAGCCTTGGGAAAGAGACAACTGTTAGAGGTACATTTGAGCAGACAATATTTCATTCAGGAGTACAGTGCAGTACTTACCAAAGTGGACATGGATTAGCCATAATAGGGCTGGGTTTTAGAGTTTGTTCCATTTGGGTTTATTTTCATGTACTTCACAATGGAACTTTATCTGCTGCCTTGCCTTTAATACTCTTTCCAAGTCACATTCCTTGATGGACTTTTAGTTTGTAACTTTGATCAACTCGCTAGGTTGTTTGAAAATTGCAGTCCATTAAATAAACATCAACATTGAAAGTGAAGTGTTGGACCGAATCCTGATGTTTGTTTCATGTCGAAATTTCATGTAGAAATTTACGCGACAACATTGCCCTTTGCTCTCTGCCTCCACATTCGGAGATGGGTTCTGCAGCTTGGGGGCAGCAAATGAAAAGGTATGGGCTGTGGGTGATTGTCTGTCTTTCCTTCTGGAGCCAGGCAGGCTATCACATTGCTGATCCGTACAGATTACCCCCACCCCCAACACAGCCAACAAGGTCAGTGGCTAGATCAGGAAGTGTTTTTCCGAGTTTGGAAATGGCTGGCTGGCGTAGCCGGTGCTTTGCATTCTGCCACACACACAGTGTAAATAGGGGTGAATGTCAGGGATTGTAAAGACACTTCTATGTAACCTAGCCTGGTGCACTGTAGATATGGCACTGATATATGCATTGTATCAACATCCGAGGGACAGAGTTTACAATTCACTCTCAACCACAGCACTGCATCAGTCACGATGGAGTGGTCTATCGCACTTCTTGACCAACAACAGTCAAGAAGATGGAACAAAAGTGGCAGTCAGACAGCAATGTTCAGGATGTGGCTTTAGTTTGCTGCTTCCGCTCGTAGAAAGTGGACCTTTATTTTGTTGTCCCAGCACCGGCTTTGTTGACCATTCGAGTAACAGTATTTCGGGCGTTTTTAGGAGAAACTGAACGAACTGGCTGAGGAAGAGCGTCAGGAACAAGCCCTGCAGCAATACTGCACCGAGGCCGAGGAGCTCAACAATTGGCTTCTAATTACAAAGGCTACCTTGGACACTACTCTGAGAGCTACTGAGGAGCAAATGGAAATGGAGGAGCAGCTCATTGATTGTCAGGTAACATATGGAGCTTGCAGGCTCGACTTTCTTACATGACTGTTATTGCAAATGTTTATTAGACCTGTTATATTTTAGATACTGTGGTGTGGGGGGCGCTGCTGTGCGCAATTGGCTGCTGCGTTTCGCCCACAAATATACAGTCAATTCACTTTATAATATATTCTGTGAAGCGCTTTGAGACCTCTAGAAAATGTGTAAAGCGCTATTTCAAATGCAAGGATTATTATTATTGTAATTATTGTATTATGGCTCATGAACTTTCACCACAGCTCAGTTGGTAGCACTTTCACCCCTGGTTGTAATTAAAGACCTGAATTGTGACTTGGAGGGTCTTGAGTCCGGCCTTGAAGGAGGAAAGGGAGGAAGTGAGGCGAAGGGATTGCGGGATGGAGTTCCTTAGTGTGGGAGCAGAGAGGCTGAAAGAACAAACTGTTATCTGGGAAGATGGCGGGAGCAGGTTTATTTCTCCTCAGCAGAATTGCCCTGCAATATTAATTGAGAAGCTCCCGTCACTGACTGACATCTGATCTGAGAGCCACATTACAGGTTCGCGCTTTGACCAACACAAATTCGAGACGTGCTCATACAATTGTCAACTCGCTTGACCGAGCGATGAGTGAACACAGCTGGCATCTTTGTGTTCTCCCTTTGCTGCATCCCATTCGCCTGCGTGAGCTCAGAATGCCGGAGACTCTTCCAAACAACGAAGCTCCAAACTGTTGCTGTGGTGGAGTTGGGGGTGGAGTGGGGTGGGGGGCAGATTAAGCAGCTTTGTGATGAGCTAGACGAAGACAATCAACGCTGAACTGCAGGAATAAACGGTTTCACTTGACAGGCGTTTGTTCTTTTTGACTGAACTCTATTGCAGCGTGTAAACAGTTTACCTTATCACAATGCAAGTCAAACGATTTTGGTAACGGGCATAATCACTGTGTATCCATGACCGAATCGTCACCGAAACTCTTGACAGTTGACTGGGAGAAATGCGACCACAAGTCTTTTGTTGCTCGTTCTGTCCGGTTACAGTAAAAACGGTGAACTAGACAATGCAGAGAGGCGAGCGAGCCATCGATTTTGCTGCGTTGTGTTAACAAGACACTGACGTAAATTTTTGTGTTTATCCTGCATTCTGAATTATCAATGTATTTACCCAATAATATGCCGCAAAGGAGAATCTAGGGATTGATAAATTGCAATGTTCCTGCCAAATATTAATTTTATTAAATCGTTTGAGCTCTGCTTTTACACAGTTATGATAAAATGTATTTAGATCGATTCGGAAATACCTTCCCAAGACTGTACTTGATGTGGACATTGTTCCGTGATTGAAAAGAATTTACAAACTGTGGAGGAAGCTTGAAGATGACGGCTTGGAGGGCTCCCAGTACCCTCGGCTCGGCATTGCCAGGCTCAGGAGCGTGGCTCTCGCCGGCCCTCTCGAGAAACAGTTGCAACTCCGTGAAACGAAGCCAAAAATGTAGGGCACGGTTTTCCAGAAGCAGGCGATACTGTACTGTTTGTGACACAAAAGCCCTACCATGTTTTACATTGTGAAAGTAACTTTGTGCGCAAAATAATCAAGAATTGCAAAATAGTTGGTATCCAAAGCTAACCTTGACCCTGGAAAGAGTGAGTGAGAGCCCGAGAGAGAGGGGCCCGGTCGCATGTCTGCTCACTGACTGTTTGAATCTCGTCTGACTCGTTTTCTGCTACTGCAGAACATGCTGGCGGAGATTGAGCAGAAGGTAATGACCATCTCGGAGCTGTCCGTGCACAGTGAGAGTTTGCTGCTGATGGAAGGCAAGCCACGCACCAGGGAGGACGCCGAGCACCTGACAGAAAAACTTCGCAACCTAAAGGGGAGCCTCGTTGAGCTGCAGAAAATGCTACAGGAAAAACGCATGAATATCCAGGTCAGAATTTTTTCTCCCCCCCATCTCTTTATTAGCTGTAGTCCTGGGCTTTATTAACTAAACCTCTACGGGGTGTAAATCTGCTATGCATCCAAAAATACTAGAGTGTGTATAAAACTCCATGGCCCTACTGACTTAAGGCAAAAATTCCGCCCGGATCTGAATTTACTCTCTTAACATTTTCACAAATGAAGAATACTGTATAGTCACCAGTACTGCCTTCTATCACCTCCGACAGATCACCCGTCTCCGGCAATACCTCACCTTAAAAGCCGCCGAAACCTTGGTCCACGCCTTTGTCACCTCTCGGCTGGACTACTGCAACGCCCTCCTCGCCGGTCTCCCCTCCACCACAATTCACAAAATCCAGCTTATCCAAAACTCTGCTGCCCGCACACTCACCCGCTCTAAGCTTTGCTCCCCCGTTACCCCAGTCCTTGCCAGACTTCACTGGCTCCCTATCCCAGAGAGGATCGATTTCAAGATCCTCACCCTTGTTTTCAAATCTCTCCACTCCTCTGCACCCCCCTATCTCTGATCTCCTCTCCCCCCAACCCAGCACCCGCTGCCTTCGCTCCTCTGGGTCTGGCCTCCTCCATGTCCCCCGAATCCTCGCTCCACCCTTGGCGGCTGTGCCTTTAGCCACTATGCCCTGAGGCTCTGGAACTCCCTTCCTCACTCGCTGCGCCTCGCTCCCTCTCTTCCCAGTTTCAGGTCACAGTTGAAGACCTTTCTCTTCGACTGAGCTTTTGGTCACCTTCCTGCCCCTGGCTCGGTCCTGGGATCTGCTACTGCGAAGCGCTCTGAGACACCATCCGGCGTGGAGGGCGCTATATAAATCAAAGTTGTTGTTGTTGTTGTATAGGAAATGTAGTATTCTTTAATTTTAAAGCTGGTTTTTCATACGAGTTATTTCAAGAAGTTGCAGAAACCAGGATCAAAGTTGAGGTTGAATTCAACAATTTCCAAAGTTTCTGCACCCGCTGACATAAGAATATAGAATAAACGGAGACCCAGGTGGAATTTCTGTCCCTTAGCTACATGTTGCTTAATGTTACACGGGCTCATTGCATGTTTTTGGGGACGATACCAAGAGATTTGCAAGAACACTGTGAATGTGGAGTGGGGCCCTGCTTTGCAGGGAGATTGTGGGACATAGCATTTGGGGGAAATTATACAGAACGCAGGGTATTACAAAACAATGTCCTTAGACTTTCACATTTGATGTAAATGGAATTGAAACTAACA
>JAAILG010024337.1:0-10963 GCA_012026655.1 Hydrolagus affinis
GGGGGGTAGAGAGAAAGAGAGGAGGGGGCAATAGAGAGGAGGGGGATAGAGAGAAGGGGGTGGGGGTAGAGAGATAGAGAGGAGTGGGGGGGGGTGGGGGGGCTAGAGAGAAAGAGAGGTGGGGTAGAGAGATAGAGAAGGGGGCGGGAGGAAGAAAGAAGCACGTCACAAGCGTGTCCTGAAATGCTTGGCTCAGGTTGCGATATCTCAGTGCGGTGATTGTGCAGACCTGGCCTGGAGCAGGTAGGATTGGCGTTTTTATTCCTGTAATTTTTGTTAAATTACGGATTCCGGAACTCCGGACTTTTGGCTGCTCAACCTGTACACCGAAAATGTCAGTGCTAGGAACCGCTAGAAACTAAACTAATTTTAGCGGGGAGGCTCGGGTTGGGGCGGCGTTTTGGCTGCGGCCAAATACACGGAATACAGTTAAACTCACGCTTAACAAAATTTTCGCTTAACAAAGGGTTTTAAAGTCCCTAATCCCTTCGTTAAGCGGGAGACACCTGTATTAGCCTTGGCTTTTACTCACCGGAATTAGATACGCAGGACGTGACTTGTGGTGGGGGCAGGTCCAAACCAATCGCTGCTTCATAGTGTGCAGAAGATACTACTGAGCACAAGCTAGAAGCTTGCATTTAGTCTCCAATATAAATGGTTGTTTATGACTAAATGTTGTATGGCCTAACACTTCTTGCACTTATCCACAAATGTGTGCAAAGTGTGTTTTACAATTAGTCAAACACAGCCAGATGGGAAAAAACTTGAAGCCTGGCAGAGCAGGACATAAAATACCACTGGGCAATCGTTAGTCTGAAGTTTCCCAGATGGTGGCGAGTGCTTCCACGTCTGTCTCTTGCCCTTCAACTACTTGCCATAGATCCTTCCTTTCCAGTGCTCCATTGTTCCCATGTAGGGTCTGTCTGTTAAGTCCACATTCTCCCACCCCTCTCGTTTGCCTCTCTTCCTCAATCCTGATCTTTTACCTTAGTTGTACAGGAAATAAATATTTCATTATGAACTGCTTTTTAAAAAGGTAGCATCTGATTAACCTGCCCAGCTCCAGCCACTGGCTTTCTAGGGGGTCCAGGAGTGATGGGTGGATTGCCACAGATTTTGCCTTTCTTTCTAGATCTTCTCCTGAGAACAGTGGTGACCGATGGTCAGATCATAGTGGGGTTGGGAGGTGGGTGGGAAGGGAGGGAAGAGGGTTAACGTGAGGTTCCATATTTGGAACAGTAGATTTTAAACCCATTAATAAAATGTTTATTATTTGTAAACCTCCTCTTCAATTGTGCATTCCATAGTAGAACGTGACCGCAAATGATATTTGAGCTGAGCTGTGGTTTTGGCGAGCCGTTCCAGAGCTGTAAGGTTGCTGTGCAGCTGCAAAACAAAGTGAGGACATTAAAGAGCCAAGGCAACAATAACAAAATTACATTTGTATTGCATGTTTCACATCGGGAGGACGTTCCAAGTAACTGAACAGTCAGTGTTTCAGACCCGAGCTGGGATTGGGATCGGAGAGGATGGAGGGAAGGGAGGCTAAGTGTGGCTGATCGATGGCACAGTCGAAGAGGATAGTTCTTGAGGCAGGACTTGAAGGAAGCTAGGGAGGGGGCTAGGCGGAGGGTTTGCAGGATGGAATTTCAAATGTTCGGAGCAGAGTACCCAACCTGAAGGCTGAGCCAGGGGACATGGAGCAGGCCGGGGCCCACCGAGTGGACAGGTTGGCAGCGGGTTAGGTGGTTGCAGAGGCAGGGTGGAGTACCTTTCGTATCAGGAGGACATCTTAGAACACTTCCCAGAATTTACTGTAAAGTGTAATGAATGTAGGCCACTGCAGCAAGCAATTTGTACACAGTAGGGTCCGTCGTTATCGAAATTTTCCGATATCGATGTATCGGTTTGCCCATATCGATATTTACCGATATATCGATATCGCGGGTTGTTTTGTCGTGCGCATGCGCATGCATTCGGAGGTGCGTGCGCATTCAGAGGTGCGCGCGTATTTGGGGGTGCGCAAGTTGAAAAAGTCCACATCATACCGATATATCGATATTTGTGATATATAAAAAAAAATTCATATAAAATTTTTCGATATATCAATGTATTTTAAATTCCGATATCAGCATATCGATATGAAAATTATATCGATACAACTGATATATCGATATATATCGCTGGACCCTAATACACAGCAATGTCCCACAAACAGTCATGAAGTTACATTGCATTGTTACATTGGTGGATATTGGAATCTATCGACACTGATATTAGGGGTGATTGAGGGTCAGGCAGCAAATTCAGTCAAGTTACTGAATCAAACCTAGATTGTTACAAAGCAGACAAAACTATATCCTGATTCTGAATACATAGCCTCCTAACACCTTTACTACATGTGACGGAGCTCACGCTGAGATCAGAGAGAATGAGAGTTCTAATGAGATTGTGCTGCTCTGTCATCTTCAGTACAAGGTTGGATGTTGGGTTTTGACTGAGTTGAAACTAAGCAGAAATATTGACAGCTTTTTTTTTGTTTCCTGAGGTATTAGGGAAACTTTGTTGGAGGAAATCTTGACGCACAGGTGAGGCAGAATGGAATAGAGAATTGCTTAGGGGTTTTGTATGGAGTGTGGACACTGGATGGACTAGTTGGCCTGAATGGGTTGGGTTTCTTTGCTGAAAAGTTATTTGTAATATTTGTGCATCCACATTACCGTGAAGGGATTGTTCTCAAGTTTTGAGCCACTGGGTCTTAGATTTGGCTATAGAAGGAATAGTGGCTCATTACAAAATATTCTTTGAATCAATGGGATTACAGTATGTTGTGCTTACATATCGTGGAGTGGGTTATGGAGCAGGCATCGAAGAGACAGAGGTCCCTGTGGTTGCCATGCTAGAGTTCCCATCAACAGGAATAGACTCAGAAATGTCATGTTTACGTGCTGCTACCACTGGTTATTAGGAGGTATGATTTTATAAAATCATACGTCAAAGAAATACTGGTTTGTCTCGTTGGGAAAGATTTATTGCCAACTGATCCAGAATGCAGCCCAGACATGCCCTATTATCATTCTAAGGTGAGAATGTGTCAGGATTTATCCCACTACAGACATATGCAAGACCTGTCTCTCTCCCTCTCTCTCTCTGAATGTGGAAGATTTAGGTAAGTCCCTGAACAGTCAAGCAGCAGCTATTCCTCTCTCCGCATGTGCTGTATGCTAAAATTGATCTATAGACATATACATCATTGTATGGCCTCATTCAGTCAAGTGCCTTCATGGTATAATGTCTCAAATGTGTACCTTAAGGGATCGGATGGCTGGAGAATAATGAGATTTTTTTAAAAAAATCAATTTTTTATCACTTAAGCCTTGAAATTTGATTGCTCCAATAGGTCACAGACATTCCTTGAGAGTGTCTACAAAGAGAGGACTTTGATTCTTGCAGGAATGATACAGGCTTTATTAGTGATATTACTGCAAAATGAAATGCATTTTGGAAATGCTGGAGCAGCCAAATCACTGCCAACTGGTTTTGGCTAAAAGCTAAGTGCAGTCAATTAACTGATTACAACCCGTAAAACGAGAAACCGAGGTGACCTTGTTCTCAATGTTTGTATAATATATAAAAGCTTGTGCCTATTATTGAGCAGAGTTCAGTTGTACAACAGCTGGGGTGTGGCATGATGCCATGTCAACCAGGCACCACAATAACCTGAGGAATGTCACAGGTATTTACAGAAATTGGCTAATTTTCCTTCCTTCCCCAGAATGTCACCTACTCATGCCTAGGTATGTTTTGTCAAGTGCTAGGTTCCCTCCAGTTCAGTTGCCCAAATGCCCATTCCTCATGAAGCAGTGTTGGTGTGCTGTATTGTTTGACTGTGGGGAGATTCACCTGGTTGGTTCCTGGGATGAGGGGGTTGAACTGTGAGGATAGGTTGAGTAATCTAGGCCTATATTCTCTAGAATAGAGAAGAATTATAGGTGATTTTATAGAAACCTATAAGATTATCAAGGGGCATGACAGAGTAGGTAGTGAGAGACTGTTTCCCCTGGTTGGAGAAACTATAACTAGGGGTCATAGTCATAAGATTAGGGGGTCAGCCTTTTCGCACAGAGTTGAGAAAAAGCTTCTTCACTCAGAGGATAGTGAATTTATGAAATTCTGTACCCCAAAAGGCTGTAGATGCTCAGTCCTTGAGCACTTTCAAGGCTAATATGGATAGATTTCTTATGGATAAAGGGATTAAGGGGTATGGGGATAAGGCAGGCAGATGGAGTTAAATTAGAAGATCAGCCCACGATCTTATTGAATGGCAGGACAGGGTTGAGGGGCCGAATGTCCTACTCCTTATTTTTATGAGTATTGTACCCGATCCTGTCATGATCGTTAGAGGGTCCCTAGATCATGAACAGCGGAGAAGACGCGTGAGAGGACACACGCTGGGGTATCTGATGAAGTCAGCAAATGCACTGAAACCTTTGGCCCATTTCTGTATTTGAAAGAGACACTGAGTCCAGAGAGAGAGAGTGTGAGGTGGAGGGATGAGGAGATGGAGAACTGTGTCCTGTTGCCAGGGAAACTTTGCTCTGGGACCATGTGGCTGTGCTGGTGACTTTTCCTATGCTCAGGGAAGTCTGCAGCTGTATTGTACTGTTACTGTCCTGTCCTACAAAATTCTCAGGCTTCAAAGCACACAAAGCATGTGGACCAGTGTTTGCAAGCCAGATTCCTATCATGTATTCATTCAACTGAAAGCTATTGTTCCCTGTCATTCATTGTTCTTTGCCCTGTTAGAGGGACACTTTCTAGCAGTACTACTGCTTACCATTTTGTTACACATATAGCCAATTTCAGTGTAAAGCAATTGTGCACAGTATTTATGAGAAGCGTTTTTAAAATAAGAATGACCGAGGCTGTTACTGGTCTCAGTTACATCACTGCTCGGTCCTACAACAAGGAGGCAAAGGAGTTGAATTTTACAATTATCATTTCGGCTCAATAAACCTGCGCTCTCGCCCAAGGTATTCCTTTGAGCAAAATCTGTGCTTTATTTTTGTTGAGGAGAAATCTGTGGTTGAAAGGAAGTGCATGCTTTCCGATGTCCCAGGTGTGCACGAAAGGAATGGTTAGCTTGTTGGCCACTGATGCCCCCTTTCAAGGAAGAACCTGCTGAAAGAGGACATTCACCAATGGTACTTAACAACTTGCATTTGTGTAATGCCTTGAACATGGGGTAGTGTCCCAGAACACTTGCCAGTGACCCTGAGCCAGGCAGAAAGGAAGGGGGTGGGTGACCATAAGCATGATCAAAAAGTAAGGTCTTCAGGTGGGATTTGAAAGTGGGGAGGGAGCGGGCAAGGCAGAGGGATTGAGGGAGAGAGGTGGGAGCTTTGGGGCGCAATGACTGAAAGCACAGCCACCAATGGTGGAGAGGATGGGGCGAGAGATATACAGGAGAACGAGGCTGGACGAACGGGGACAGCGGGTAGTAGAGTACTCTGCAAATTATAAGCACACTTTAGCTATTAACATCACAAGTAAGGTTCAGATGAAGCAGACCTAGCAGCCCATTTGATTTCATGCTTCCTGAATACCCACTCTTGCTGTTTTGCTGTTGCAGCATGAAGTTTTTTCTTAAACAAGTTCCAGTGACCTGGCCTCAACCTTCCGAATAACCTGTTCCAGCTGTTAATTTCCTATTATGTAAATAAATACTTTCTGGTGCTTGTATTAAAATTACCTTTTGAAGCCTTAGCATTGGGGAAGATTTAATCCAGAGCTAGAAGGTTCATTTTTTGTAAAACCGTATGAAGGTACAGTACTTGGGAAAATATAATCATCTATTCCTTGTTATCTTTCTTTGTGGGCATATGGCAATCATTTGTTGGGATTGTCGCATAAGGTATTTTTCACAAGTAAATAGGTGTGAACTGGCTGTTCCACTTCAGATGATTATAGTGGCACCTGGGGAAAAGGCACATTAGGGCAACCTTATTCCTGCTCAATTACAGACCAATAAAAAGTGCTGAGAATTCAGTGAAGAGGAATCCCCAATGAGAGTTGCTGTTTGCCAATTTGTATGAATGTAGGACTTTAAGGATTACAATTTAGCAGCGTTGTGTCATAAGGTTCCTTAATTGGCATTGTTGCTGGTACAATTACAAGTACAGTATGAGCAATTAAAGTTGTCCAATTACATGAATAAATACATTTCATCAGTGCCATTCCCTGCCTCTGAGTATGAGAGAGTGAAAGCCTGCGTCTGCCATGGATGGCAGGAAAGCTTTCAGGAAGAAGTCCTCTGTACATCGGGTCAGAAAGCCGACCAGAATATCAATAGATTTGTTGTGGGTAAAATGTATAATCCTTGCATCTATAAGTGTAGTGTTGTTGTTTTGCATTTGATGTAGTGCATTATTCTTACGAACCCCTCCTCTCCCCATTGTTGCTTCAGAGTTTTTCTGTAAAAGCGCATATTGTATTTGTAGGCTGAAGCACCAATGAATGAATGCACAGCAATAGTCCACATACAGTGAATTAAGTGAAGCAATTCATCTGGAGGATTTCTGGCCTGGTTATTGAGAGAATCTCTTGTTATCTGGATTTAGGTGGGTGCTGCAACTGGCCTCAGTATCACTGGGCAGTGGAGATAGTGGGGGTGGGTATAGCCAGGAATACCACTGCTGATTAATTACTATCCCAATGACCCTACTGGAATGTGTGCAGATGTCTGGTGGGTCAGCCTGGGCTGTGTTAGCTGCTGACAAGCTCCTATGGGAAGAATGGGGGAGGTACCAACGGGCAGATAGCACCCATGGAATCATAGCATAGCCATGTACTTTGTGTTTTGGAGATAGAGAGAATTTGGAGGAGGGTGAGGATGAAATAAAAAGAAAATACAATTTTTAAAAAAAGTGAATAAGGCTGCGTTTCTCTAATGATATTGCTTTTACCTTTTTTAATTTCACTGCCTGCAATGTAATTGAAATACCGGTACACTCCATCGGAACACAGCCTGGAAGGCTGAAGCAAACTTGCCTGTCTAATTAATCCTGTCTTAATGTTGGAAGCTGGGCTGTTGCCATGGTATTGATCAGAGGATTGGAATTGGTTTCCAGGGGAATGTTGTCGTTCTTCACCATGTCTAATGGAAATATATTAAAATCTCATATGCTTGTACATAAAATCATTTGCCTCCATAGTTTTATGCGGATTACTTTCCCCGCTGCCACAAGAAGGCAATCTATGAATGATGGTTGTGCATTGTGGGGTTTGTAGTGTGAAACTCTGGGAACTGTACTTAACTGCCTTACATTAATGTTCTGAATCCCATATACAGTCAACCCTTGCCAAACACAACTTTCTCGAGTGCGAATTCAACTATACGAGAAGAAATAAATGCTGCACTTTTTTGCGAGTAAAATTGGAGTATACGCGCTGGCTGGCTCCGCGCATGTGCACTTGGGAGTTTGGGAGGACGCCGTCAGTTTACCGAACGCCATTTTAGTTTTCCAGGAACGTAACCCCCGCGTTCGATGAGGGACAACTGTGAACTAGTGCCCATTTTTCTTCAGGTCTGTTCCTGTCACCTCTGGGTCTCTTTGACCTTTCAATTTAAAAAAAAAATTCCTCTCTCCAATAAGTCGCCTTCAACTGGTGCTCTCGCTTGAGCCAAGAATAGTGATAATATAATAGTCCTTGCGTTTGATATAGCAGTTGCCTTTCATGTTGTGAGGACTTCACAGGATTTACTGTAAAGTGTATTGACTGTGCTATTTTGAAGCTACTACAGTAGAAGCTCGTTTATCTGTGACTCAATGCACCGACACTTCCGTATAAACGGCACGCCAAAAAAAAAGACCCCATTTGATAAACCGGAACTTATCTGGAAAATAGCAGTGGAGCATTTGTAAATGCACAAAAAAAACATAACTACAGAATACTGCATTGACACTCACCATCAAAACCACTCTCTCGTGCCCCCCACCCCCGCTGGTAGATGCTGTGGTTGAAACCATGATGCTGCGGTTGAGGTTTACAGTCCAGCGACTCCCCCCAAAATGGAGCACGCCAAGCGGGCGAAAAAAACGGAGTGCGTATGACTTTAAAATCATACTGGCGGCAAGCCGATAACGCTAGCCGATAACCCACATTGTCGTGCAGATGCAGTATTTTGGTTTGCTGCTTGTAGAGTCTAGGGCTTCGGCTTGCAGCTAGTAAAGTTGCGCAACTTTAAAATCGCGCTGTTGCCTTTTTCACCCACCTGACGCCCCCCATTCAAAAAAGAATCACTGAACTGCAAACCCCAACCAGCAAAGGTGGGAAGCGCAAGAGAGCAGCCCCAACAACAAGCACCAACATAACATTCTGTCACTATCTGCCATTACTTAGTCTGGTGTGTATGGTGTGTGTTAAAAGAACTTTAATTTTTTTTGTAATATCCGGCAGGTGCTTTAACCGGCATTGGCCAGTTCCCGTGGCTGCTGGATAAACGGGCTCCTACTGTATCTAGATTTTGCATGACATTAATTTGCATTGCATGAATTGGAAGGGAGTTGAAGTGTGAATAGTTTTAGGCCACCTCTGAAATGTGCTCTTTTATTATTTCTCGCTATATGAAATGTTTAAAACTTGTTAAAATTCTGGAAAATGGAAACTTTCTATAACTTATTTGAACAGTTCCCTTTTGTCATGAAATATGATGGTGTGGCTTACAATAACAATAAACATAATCATCATCCTTGTATTATATACAGCACCTGATCATGTCTTTGAGGCATTGCATGATCTACTGCAAAGTGTATTTTGTGGGCAAAAAAAAGCTGGATGGGATCGATCCAGGTTTAAATAGATCAAAGCAAGAAGTAATTTCTATACGAGGAATCCAGATTTGACATGGCAAAGTTTGTTGTCTACAACAACAAAATTACATTTGTATAGCGCCTTTCATGTCGGGGGAATGTCCCAAGGCGCTGACTCGGCCACAGGTCTACCGCTTCTCTACCTGGCAGAAATGGTGGTCAAAATGACAATGGCAACTACATATCAGAGAAAGCTGTACATGGTGTGTGAGAGGAAGAGGAGAGAGAAAATTGTGTGTTGTGAGGGGAGTGGGGGTGGAGATGGAGTCATGGCTGATCTCTGAGAGGGTAGGATGGTGGGGAAGCGGAGAGGGGCCTGGTCTTTTCCTTACCTAGTTAGTTGATTTGTGCTGGGTTGAGGCAGGTTACAGGTTAGCTACTCGCTAATAATATTAATCCCTCAAAAAAAAAGCAATAATAAATTGGTCATTTCAATCTGCAACTGTTTGTGGAACACTGCTGTGCGCAATTCGCCCACAGATATACAGTCAATTCACTTTACAGTAGATTCTGTGAAGCGCTTTTAGACGTCTAGAAGACATGAAAAGCGCAAAATCAAATTCAAGGATTATTATTATTATTAAAAAGAGAGTGGTGGAAAATTAAAGAGAGCATCACTTGTTATCTTTACATGTAGCCTCCAATGATCAGAAATTCACGTCCTCTGGCTAGTGGAGCCGTGGTGTCCTGTTTGCACTAATTCTGCGGAGGAGATTAATGCAATTCGCTGAAAGACATGAGGGTCTGACTGCGGATGATTGCTACAAGGTTCATCATTTATTAAAGAGTAAAGAGCCGCACAGTAGTAGAACTCCATTTTGCTCCAGTTTGATCAGACTGAGCGAGTTGTGATTAGCTTGGATTTATGGTCCAGATTATGCTTGTTCTAATTAGAGCTCATCTACACTGATAAAAGTGCAACAGTTTGCTACAGAAATGGAACTCCCACACGCATTCCATTGTCAGCGTAATAGCTTTCTGCTACCAATCATTTGCATCGTTTAGCCTTGTCTGGGGCAGGATTTTGCCTCTGCCAAGTAATTCTGCTTTAATATATGCTGAAGATATGCTCAGATTCGTTATTCCTCCTATTTCCCATTGCGTATTACAATCTCTTCTTAACGAAGTCCAGAATTAGTTTTTATCAAAATTAAACTTTGAAAAAAATAAAGCTGCTTTCAAACATAATATTGTTCACTCACTTCATGGTTGTTTGTGGGACATTGCTGGGTACAAATTGTATGCTGGGTTTGCCTACATAATGCACAATGACTATACTTCACAGTAAAATGCTGTGAAACATTTTAAGATGTTTTGATGATATAATAATTGGTTGTATATTTTGAGAATTTAGATTTTTGAATGTTATGTGAGATTGCACTGGAGCGGCGTGCCACAAGGATCAGTGCTTGGGCCTCAGCTATTTACTATTTACATCAATGATCTGGACGAGGACATTGAATGTAATGTTTCTAAATTCGCGGATGACACTAAACTAGGTCACAGAATGAACTCTGAGGATGATGCAAAAAAATTGCAACAAGATATAGATAGGCTAGGGGAGTGGGCAAGTAGGTGGCAGATGGAATTCAATGTTAGCAAGTGTGAAATTATTCACCTAGGTTGCAAGAATAAAAGAATAGATTATTTTCTAGAGGGGGAGAAGTTAGATAGTGTTAGTGTTCAAAGGGATTTGGGTGTCCTTGTACACCAGTCCCAAAAAGTTAGTTTGCAGGTGCAGCAAGCAACTACGAAAGCGAACGGCATGCTAGCGTTCATTTCAAAAGGTTTAGAGTACAAAAGTAGGGAAGTCTTGCTGCAACTGTATAGGGCTTTGGTGAGCCCGCATCTAGAGTATTGTGTGCAGTTTTGGTCTCCTTATTTAAAAAAGGACATACTTGCCTTAGAGAGGATGCAGCGTAGATTCACTAGGTTAGTTCCTGGGATGAGGGGACTGACCTATGAGGATAACTTGAATAAACTAGGGCTGTATTCTCTAGAGTACAGAAGAATTAGGGGGGATCTTATTGAAATATATAAGATTCTTAAAGGGCTAGATAAAGTAGACACTGAGGGACTGTTTCCCCTGG
>JAAILG010024338.1:0-10963 GCA_012026655.1 Hydrolagus affinis
ATAGGGGGAGAGTAAATCGGTTAAATAGGGCGGGGCAAGGCCGTGTAATGCCTTGAAGGTGAGGATGAGGATCTTGAACTCGATCCTCTGGAGGATGGGGAGCCAGTGGAGACGGGCGAGGGTGGGGGTTATGTGGTCGCGGAGGCGGGTACGGGATAGTACACGGGCTGCAGAGTTTTGGATGACCTGCAGCCTGTGAATGGAGGAGCTGGGGAGGCCGACGAGGAGAGAGTTTCCGTAGTCCAGTCATGAGGTGATGTACGTGTGCACGAGTGTTTCGGCAGCGTGGGGGGTGAGATAGTTGCGGAGCCTGGCAATGTTGTGCAGGTGGAAATAGGCGGTGCCGGTCAAGGCGCGGATGTGGGGGAGGAAGGAGTGTTTATGGTTGATCGTGATGCCGAGGTTCCTGACTGGCTTTGTGAGTTGGAGAGTACTGCCTGGGATGTTGAGGCTAGCAGCGCCCGATGTGCGGAGGCGCTGGCTTGAGCCAATTAGGAGGGCCTCAGTCTTGTTGGAGGAAGTTGTCCCTTGTCCAGGACTCAATGTCGGACAGACATGGTGTCAGAACATCGATGTCAGAAACTCCTCTTCTGTCTTACCTTTCCCAATTTGGTAGTCCCAGTTGTCCCAGTCTATGTGCAGGTTAAAATCACTCACAATTAGTGTCTTTCCGTTGCTACATGCTCCGCTAATCTCCTGATTTATACCTTGAGCGATAATTTGACTGCTGTTTGGGGGTATATAAACTACTCCCACTATAGTTTTCTGCCACTTATTGTCATGTACCTCTATCCATACTGACTCTACATCTTGCTTTTCTGATTTAAAATCTTTCCTCTCCACTGTTTTTATCCCATCCTTTATTAGCAGGGCCACTCCCCACTCCTCGTTTACCACATTGCCTATCTTTCCTATATACCATGTAGCCGGGAATATTTAGTTCCCACCCTTGATCACCCTGTAGCCATGTCTCGGTGATGGCTACGAGATCACACCGATTTGTCTCTATTTGTGCATTTAATTAATCTATCTTGTGTCGAATGCTACGTGCATTCAGAAATCGCGCCCTTATTTCTGACTTCCGGCTATTAGACCTATTCAACAGTACCCTTCACTGGGCTCCTTTTCCCCGCTTGACACACTCTGTTCTAGTCCCTTGTTAATCCGCTCTCCCACTTTCGTTGATCCTAATTTTAACTGTGATGGACTATACCTGACTATGTTTTTACCTTCCCCAATACTGTAATACAGTACTCCCTAAACAAAAAACAATTCACTTTACAGTATATTCTGTGAAGCACTTTGAGATACCGTCTAGAAGACATGAAAAGACGCTGTATCGAATGCAAGGATTATTACTATTATTTGTGTACGAATTCACTGTCACTACTCTTAACGGTGGCTACTTTGAAGACATCTTCCTGACATGATCGGCGCTGTATATCAAACATTAGGATTATTAAAAGCTGTACCAAACACAATGTTGATTGTTATAAGGTGTTCTTAGATATAATGTCCACCTGAGTTAAAATTCCTTGTTAATGTGTTAGTGTTTTGTTTAAATTACTGTGTCACAAAATTTTAGCATGAGATATCAAAACTGAAGCACTTGTAAAATTTTTGTAATTTATTCAAATGTAGTTGGCTTATTTTCTTATTCCTGTGTGAGTTGTGTACATTTGTTTACATTTGAGAGAAATACATTAGGATGAACTTGCCACCAATCCCCCAAATAAATTATTTCTTCAGCTCCTTGGGACATCCGTCTGACACGAAAGATGCAATATAAATGTTATGTTGTTGTTGTTTGTGGGATGTGGAGTGCTGTAGCTCCGTGGTTAGAGCACTAACCTTACAAGTGCCTTACAAAACCTATGTTCAAATCCAGGCAGGTCAGTGCGAAACCTCGGGTAAGTTTCCTTACTCCACACACACACACACACACTGACATACACAGACAAACACACACACACAAAGACATGCCTAATAATATTCCCTCAAAAAAAAACACAATAATAAATTGGTCATTTCAATCCACTGTTTGAATTTGACTGTTTGTGGGTACGCTGCTGTGTGTAATTGGCTGCCTTCTAAATACCAAATGAGTGTTATAACTGTCTGTACAATTTCTATACAGTATTGTATAAACTATTTTTTAATAAACTAAATTGATATCTTTGTAAAGGAACCAGTGATTGACAGGAGAGAGAGAGAGTCCCGCCCACTGTTGACTTCATTCAGACTTCACTGAGTTGGAGTGAGAGACTTGTGTTGAGTTTGTTCAGGGGTGAGAGTTGGTTCATGTCAGGGCTGGTTTGAAGCAGATCGCAAAGTCAGTTTGCCAGCGACTGGCATTGTGTAGCTGCCGAGAGTCAGTCTCTGTCAGCGTTGGTTGAGTTGGTTCAGTTGTTGAGTTGGTTCAGGTATGAGAGGATATACTTGTCCTTGGGGTGGACAATAAATCATGTGTAATGTTATTTCTCTGAAAACAAAGAGTCTGAGCCTTGGGTGTCAGGAACCCTGTGGTTTGTGGAGTTAGTTTGATTAATCTTTGTGAGATTATACAATTTGTGGTGTTTATGGCTGAATGTCTCACCAGCTGTCTTGGCACTTTTAAAATCATCTACAGTGTTTGTTTGGACCTGTCCGCTGCGTTCGACACAGTCGACAACGCCATCCTCCTCCACCGCCTGTCCTCTGTCATCCACCTCAGTGGGACCGCACTCGCCTAGTTCGAGTCCCTACCTCACAAACCGCCAGCAACACATCTCCACAAACGGCTTGTCCTCCCGCTCTCACCCGTTTACGTGTGGGGTACCCCAGGGATCCATCCATGGCCCCTCCTCTTCCCCATCTACATGCTCCCTCTTGGGGATGTCATCCATAGACATGGGGCACACTTCCACATGTACGTGGATGACACCCAACTCTATTTCTCCACTTCACTCTGTAACCCCTAGTCCCCTGATGTTCTGTCAGCTGCCTGTCACACATCAGTGGCTGGATGAGCGCGAACTTCCTGCAGCTGAATGTTGACAAGACGGAGGCCATACTCCTTGGCTCTCATCAACGTCTCCATTCACACGGCTCTCACCTCCTCCACCTTCCCAGCCTGGCCCCTAAAACTCTCCCAACCTGTGCGCAACCTTGGCATCAGGTTCGACCTACAACTGTCCTTCCTCCCCCACATCCGGTCCCTCACCAGCACTGCTTTCTACCAACTCCGATGGATCCCCCGTCTCCGGCAATACATCACTTCAAAAGCCACTGAAACCCTCGTCCACGCCTTTGTCACATCTCGGCTGGACTATTCCAACGCCCTACTCGCCGGTCTCCCCTCCACCACAATCCACATAGTCCAGCTTATCCAGAACT
The DNA here is from genome assembly GCA_012026655.1 of Hydrolagus affinis. Taxonomy (NCBI): domain Eukaryota; kingdom Metazoa; phylum Chordata; class Chondrichthyes; order Chimaeriformes; family Chimaeridae; genus Hydrolagus; species Hydrolagus affinis. The sequence continues at coordinate 3,376 of JAAILG010024338.1, forward strand.
CTGCCGCCCGCATACTCACCCGCCCTAAGCTTCGCTCCCCCATTACCCCAGTCCTCGCCAGACTTCACTGGCTCCCTGTCCCTGAAAGGATCCACTTCAAGATCCTCACCCTTGTTTCCAAATCCCTCTACTCCTCTGCCCACCCCCTATCTCTCTGACCTCCTCTCCCCTCAACCAAGCTCCCGCTGCCTTCGCTCCTCTGGGTCTGGCCTCCTCCATTTCCCACAGAGTCCTCCGCTCCACCCTCGGCGGCTGTGCCTTTAGCCACTACACCCCGAGGCTCTGGAACTGCCTTCCTCACTCCCTTCCCCTCGCCCCCTCTCTTCCCAGTTTCAAGTCACAGTTGAAAAGCTTTCTCTTCGATCGCGCTTTTGGTCACCTTCCTGCCCCTGGCTCGGCCCTGGGATCCGCTATTGCGAAGCGCTCTGAGACACCGTCCGGCGTGGAGGGCGCTGTATAAATCAAAGTTGTTGTTTGAACCAAGGCAGCCAGTCAGCAGCCTGCAATACCTGTTCAGACCACTGGTGGAGAAAATAGTTCTTGCAACCAAGTCAGCCTTTTAGTTATAATCTGACAGAGACAAACACTGACATTGCTGTACTGCTGCAAAGGAAAATGTCATAATCTTGTCTCAGCCTATTTCTCACTGATTCAATCCACGACTGTTTGTGGGACACGCTGCTGGGCGCAGTCAGCTGCCGCGCGCAGTCAGCTGCCGCGTTTTGCCCACAAAGTCAATTCAATTTACAGTATATTCTGTGAAGCGCTTTGAGACGTCTAGACGACGTGAAAAGAGCTATGTCAAATGCAAGGATTATTATTATTCTCTATCCCTAAACATATAAACAACCAAATTAAATCCCTTCAATTTCCAATCATTTTTACACGTTGAAATTTTCATAATATGTCCCTAATTTTATTGAACATTGTTCGCACATGTCCTTACATCCTACCAAAATAGCTTTACCATTCATTTATCCATGATGTAGTGACCTGTAGCTCGGTAGTTAGGCCATTCACCTTACATATGAGAGACCTGAATTTATTTCCAGGCGAAACCTTGTGAAAGTTTCCTTACTTGAGAGTCCTAATCCTAGGACAGAAACAATAATAAATTGGTGATCGCAATCCATGGCTTTTTGTAGGACACTGATGTGTGAAATTGGCTTTTCCCATAAAGATGCAGTTATTTCACTTTGCAGCATATTCTATAAAGGGAGATGTCCAGATGATGAGAAAAGCGCTCTATCAAATACAAAGATTATTAAAAGCAGTAAGTTCCTATGATGTTTCAAATGAAGACATGATTATTGAAAACATAAAGAAACACAGTGACTCTGGTATGTGACTCTGGTATCAATTTCCTTTAATTAACTTGATGCCTTTATAAAGCTGGTAGCCCAATATGAGTTCTTTAATTCATTTCATTTTATGCTCACTTACACAACATTGCTAAGCCTGGTTTAAAAGGCCTGGATTCTGTATATTGGGCCGAGTCTCTGTATGTCACGTTTGGTCTTTGTCTCTATATAACATACCCTTTCTCTGTATAACATGTCTGGTCTCTGTATTACTATCCTGGTCTCCATTTAACAGACATCATAGACACAGACTGTACAGCAGATATAGTCTCTGTATTCTGGGATCTCCTTCCTCTGTGTGAGAGCAAATTAATCTCCTCAGATAGGAACTGCTGCAATACTGATCCCAGCCATCAATGGCCTGAAGGCCTAGTTATCTGGTGTGAGATCAACTTCCAGAATGCCTTGAGGGGAAATACTATTGTGGTGCCATCTGCTCAAGTGAATGGAAGGAGATTCCCCTGGAAGGACACAACCTGAGGAGTGACTGATCAGAGCATTCACCACAGGTGACCTTAATGAGTTTGATACTATACATATACAAAACACTAAATACTACAGATGCTGGGAATCTGAAACAAAAACAAAAGATGCTGGGGAAACTCAGCAGGTTAGGCAGTATCAATAGAGAAAGGAAAAGGAGTCCATGTTTGGGTCTACAATGCTTTGTCTGAGGAAGGGTTTGTCTGACAAAGGGTTGCAGATTCAAAACGTTGACTCTTTTTCCTTTCTCCATGGATGCTGCCTGACCAGCTGAGTTTCCCTAGCAACATATGTTTTTGTTTTGGATACTATAGGTGCCTGCCTACTTTCCATGGTACTTGACATCTCAGTTGAGCAGGAATTAAGCTTGTTCCTGTCATAGTTACCAGTCACCGCTGTTTCTCTCTGTGGGTGACAGGGACTGAGATTAGGGTCACTGCTGGGCGGGCAGCTGTATGGGGACATGGACATCTCTCTGTTTCTTCCCAGAAATTTATTAATTTTAATGCACAGCTGTAGGATAATGCTAATCGCTATGCCCTTATATGTAATGGTTATAGCGCCATCTCGTGGACACAGTGGTAGCACATGGAATTGCATGATTGTGATCATCTAAATAAAGCCATCTGACATGAAAGTCAATCCCTCCACGGTCTCTCTTTTATATCTCGAATATAACAAGGTGGCCGCGGTCTGAAAATTAAACCCACAACATGGCTACACATCTGTCGACCCAGATTAATTTGCCAAGCAAGTTTGAGGGTGGAAATGGACCCGACCAATGTGAATTGTGGCTTAAATGGATCAATCATTTTGAACGTTATCGCATTGCCTCAGGTCACAACGAAAAAGAAGACAGAAAACAGGTAAGCACACTGCTATATTCCATGGGAGATTACGCTGATAACATTATAATCACTCTCAGAATAGATGAGAAAACTGCAACATATGATGAAGTTATAGAAGCACTAACTGAACATTATGAAGGCAGATGAAATGTGATCGTGGAGAGGGCTCGGTTTAACGGGCGAAAACATGTGTCAGGCGAATCCATTGATGTTTTCATATAAGATTTGTTTAGACTAGCGGATAACTGTCAATACGGCGAGCTCAAGGACAGCTTGATCAGAAACAGAATTGTTGTTGGAGTGCTGGATGAAAAATTATCAGACACTCTGCAGGCCCAAATGGACCACACGCTTGACAAAGCGGTCCATATATGCCATCAGTCAGAGGCAAGATATAACAGCGGAGACATTGTCCGTGGTGACATCAGATCCACTAGCTCGATCATGTCACTAATTGCAAAACTCCATCGAATGACAACAGCTTAAAGTCAAGCAAACAAATGCAGCAAACATGAGATTCCCAGGCCGATAATTGTCAATGGTGTGGCAGACAACGCCATTCACGTCAACAATGTCTTGCAAAAGATGCCATTTGCAACAATTGCCAAAAGAAAGGTCATTTCCAGGCAGTTTGCCGCAGCGCTGCATCCAAACGCAGAAACACAAAAGTGCATGAAGTTCAAAACTCACTACAGCATGCCCTTCCGTTCCTCGGTGAGATCGTTAGCAATAACGACTGTTGGAGTGCTTGCATCTCAGTTGATGGACACCGCACCTGCTTCAAACTAGACACCGGGGCAACCGTTTCTTTCATCAGTGACACAGAACCCTGGCTAGCCAGAGTACGACTCAAAGAGACGAATCAGTCCCTCCGTGGTCCAGGTGGCATCCCACTACCAGTGAAGGGAATGCTGATTGCTAAACTGTAGTACCTCCAGAGGGAGATAACTGAGCGACTCTACATAATTCAAAACCAGAGATGTTCGCTACTCAGTAAACGAGCATGCGTCGATCTTGGCCTCATCGCAGAGTAAATGAGGTGAAGCAGAGTCCAACTCCCAACTTCAAAGCAGAATATCCTGGATTGTTCACTGGCCTGGGCAAACTTCAGACACCGTACCACATAACGCTGTGCCCTGACGCCAAGCCAGTACGCTTGTATACACGAGAAAAGTGCCTCACCCACTACTGCCACAAGTGGAAAAGGAGATTCAGTCCATGCTTCGACAGGGTATCATTTTACCAGTCACTACGCCAACAACATGGTGCTCAGGTATGGTAACTGTGCCCAAATCAAATGGTTCCTATCGCATCTGCGTTGACCTCACTCAAGTCAACAAGAGTGTACAACGTGAGATTCACCCTATGTCCTCAGTCGACGAGAGCTTGGCTAAGCTTGGGAAAGTAAAATCTTCTCTAAGTTAGACGCAAATAGTGGATTTTGGCAGATACCGCTTGATGAAGATTCAAAACTTCTGACCATATTCATTACACCTTCAGGTCGTTGCTGCTTCAACCAGCTACCATTCGGCATTAGTTCTGCACCAGAGATTTTCCATCGAACTATGCCTGGTATCCTAGTTGGCCTCGATGGTGTCATTTGCCATATGCACGACCAACGTGTGAGAGCATCTTGCAGCGACTACTCGAAGCTGGGCTCACACTCAATGACAAATGTGAATTCTCCAAGGGCTCCATCAAGTTCTTAGGTCATGTGATAGACGCAGCAGGCCTACACGCTGATCAACGCAAGACTACAGCCACTGTAGAGTATCCAGTCCCATGAAACATCACTGAGCTCCAGAGATTCATGGGAATGGTCAACAAAATTGTTCATCCCTAAGTTGGCGGAGATCAATGAGCCATTACGCCAGCTGCTACAGAAAGAGACAGGTTGGTATTGGGGTAACGCACAGCAGAATTCATTTCAAAACGTGAAAGATTTGCTACTTTCATCTGCAGTTCTCGCTCACTATGACCCAAAACATTCAACCTTCGTTGCCACTGATGCTTCAGCATCTGGCATTGGTGCCGTTCTCCTTCACATCCAAGACAATGGAAAACGCCATCCAATCTACTATGCATCACGTTCTCTCAGTGACACAGAGAAGCGATATGCGGTAATCGAAACAGAAGCACTAGCTGCAACCTGGGCCTGTGAGAAGTTCTCTGACTATGTACTAGGACTACAATTCATCCTTGAGACAGATCACAAACCACTTGTGTCCCTTCTACAGACGAAGGAACTCGATAAGATGTTTCCACGCATACTGCGATTCCGTCTTCGTCTGATGAGATTTAGTCCAATAGTCCAGTAAGTTCCAGGCAAACATCAGAACACGCCCGATGCACTATCCCGTGCTCCTGTCGGCACACCCGATGAATCTGTCACTGTGCTGATTGCAGAAATTGAACCTTTTGCGAATCATACGATGAATACACTACCAGCGAATAGACGACGCCTACTTGAGATCGCCGTGGCTCAGAAAGCGGACGAAGAGTGCACGCAGATCAAAGAGCATTGCTTCAGTGGTTGGCCTGCTTACATGCCACACACACCACTAATTTGCCAGTACTGGGAAAGTAAAAGTCATCTCTCTGTCCTGAATAATCTTCTTGTTTATGATGACCGCATAGCCATTCCCAGAACCATGAGATTGGAAATGATTGACTGGATCATCAGGGCCATTTGGGAATCACCAAATGCCGAGCCAGAGTACGTACATCTGTTTGGTGGCCGGGTCTCTCCAAGACTTTAGAAGAGATGATTTCTAAATGTTTGACTTGTGCCAAACACCGACCAGAACAACGCGAGCCTCTCTTGCCAGCAGCATTCCCATCACATCCGTGGGAAATGCTGGGGATGGATTCATGTGAATATAAAGGGAAGATTTTTCTCATTGTCGTCGACTACTACTCCCACTGGATAGAAATAAAATCTCTCTCATCTGGCCAAACCTCAGTAACCGTTATCAGAGCACTGAAAGAAATCTTTGCCGTCCACGGGATCCCAGACTTGGTGGTCTCTGACAATGGGCCTCAATTTAGTTCAGCCTCATTCCTCCAGTTTGCTGAGAAGTATGGATTCGTACACACCACCAGTTCGCCAAGGTACCCACAGTCAAACAGCAAAGCTGAGAGAGCAGTTCGTACAATGAAAGGGCTACTCTGGAAGAATAAAGAACCCTATCTTGCCCTCCTGACGTACAGAGCGTCTCCTCTCCAGAATGGCCTGTCACCAAGTGAGCTGCTGATGGGCAGGAAACTTCGAACAACACTGGCTATTCTCCCATCAAACCTTCAACCAAAGGTTCAATCCGACCAGAAGATCCGACAGAAGGAAGAGGTGTTTCGCAGAAACTAGCAGCAAAACTTCAACCTTCGTCAGCGCGCTAGAGATTTGCCACAGCTCCATCCTGGCGAGTCTGTTTGGATCCGAGACCAGGACCGCCACGGAACTGTCCTCAACCAAACTTCCAACCCACAATCCTACATCATAAAAACCAGTCCCAGCCTCAGTTCGACGAAATCGATCAGCCCAGGTTAAAACACCACCTAAAAAACCACTACTGAACCTCCACCAACTATACCTACTGATGTAACTGAACAGATGGCAACTTCACCTCAGAAGTCTTCACCGTCTCCATCATTGTCACAAACACCGAATGTTCAACCATCAGCTGTGATGATAACACGTTCTGGACGTGCAGTGAAACCTCCTGATCGCCTTAATTTTTAAGTGATTTTAAAGTACACCTGTCTGTACTTGGGGGGAGATGTAGGATTATGCTAATCACTATGCCCTTATATGTAGATGTAACGTTTATAGCACCCGCTCGTGACCGCTGTTGTAGATCATGGAATTGCATGGGATGTGGTCATCTTAATAAAGTCTCTTACATGATAGTCGATCTCTGCCCGGTCTCTCTTTTATATCTCCAACATAACAACAGCTACCTGCAAATGGTTGAGTGTTGTACTTAAAGTCACCTTAATTTTCAATCTGTGTGTTTACAATTGTGAGTAGTATTTGGTCGTAGCTTGCATGTCTCGTATCTCCTGTTAATGTAGTTTCCTCCTGCCCTACTAGGGAACCGGCTGATGTTAGATTTGTTTACTGTATTGTGCTGTGTTTGTTGGTTCCTGTCTGTATGATGAGCAAAGACACACGTCGTTGGTGAGAAATCTGTCTGTCTTGGCACTTTTAAAATCATCTATTTGTTTGAACCAAGGCAGCCAGTTAGCAGCCTACAATACCTGTTGAGATCACTGGTGGAGTAAATAATCCTTGATGCCAAGTCAGCCTTTCTTGTTTAACCCGACCGACAGTGACAAGCATTGGCGTTACTGTGTTGCTGCAAGGGAAAATTTAAATTTCTTGATAGACCTTGTTTCTCACTTACTCACTCCACATTTTTTTGACAGGGACTGCGGTTGGTGTCACTGGTTGGTGGGCAGCTAGATGGGGAAACGGACACTGCTCTGCGTGTTCCCATCAATTTATCAGCTGTAGTCAGCAGCTTCCAGTAACTGTTTCAGACTTGTGTTTCAGACTTGTGCTTGAGAGTGGAGTATCCTGACCCCCAGCTGTGGAGTGGCCGGTGGGGATATGTGTCGACATCCTTTACCACAGTCAAAATGTTGCCTCTAATCATATGAGTGTACAGCACGAGATGAAGCTTGTTTGACTCTGGTGATTGACCCAGACGATTTTACTAACAATCCGATCATAGATTCATAGATTCATAGATTCATAGAATTTTACGGCACAAAAGGAGGCCATTCGGCCCATCTAGTCTGTGCCGGCTCTTTGAAAAGAGCGATTCAATCCCACTGCCCTGCCCGCTCCCCATAGCCTAATAGACCTGTTCTCCCTAAATAAAGATCTAATTCCCT
>JAAILG010024339.1:0-10963 GCA_012026655.1 Hydrolagus affinis
CATTTCAATCCACGACTGTGTGTGGGACACTGCTGTGCGCAATTGGCTGCCGCAATTCGCCCACAAATATATACAGTCAATTCACTTTACAGTATATTCTGTGAAGCGCTTTGAGACGTTGATAAGATGTGGAAAGCGCTATATCAAATGCAAGGATTATTATTATTATTACACCTTCTACCACACACCCCGCTCTAACCAACGTAGCGGCGGAGTGGCCCACATCTCCAAACATCCGTTGGTGTTTTTCCTTATTCATCTGGTTCCTTCTGTTCTTTTGAGAATCTCGCCCGTTACCATCCTTCTCTTCCACTGAAAATTCTTGTCTACCACACCACTAAACCCCCTGGATTTAGGGCCCCTAAACCTCCCTAAACCTCACCCATCACAAAAACTCGCTGAACCACAAACGTGGTCAACGAGGCGGACTCATCATCACGCATGGCATAGCTGAACTGTAAATTTCGAACCACTGCCTCATGTCATTCTCTTCTCGCATCTCTCTCTTCTCCACAGACCCCTCAACTGTACTTTGCTGCCTATACAACAGTCTTCACCGTGAGACCCTCACAGAGGCCCTCACATCCTCTGACATCCTATCCCTCTGGTCTTCCATCCATAGAGATTCTGAAGCTGCCGACCAGCTGCTCCATGATCGCCTCTCCTCCACCCTCAATTCTCTCTTCGCCCTGACTTCCCAAACAATCTCCAAACCCACCCGATCCTCCTGGTACAACAGCTATATCAGCGCACAAATACACAACCTCAACTGCTCGAGCACAGGTGGCATAAAACTGACCTGACAGTTCACAGCCGACTGTGGCTCGAGCATCTCCACAGCTGCTGACGTTCACTATCATGCGTAAAAGCAACTTATTCCTCAAACGTCATCCTGAAGACTAAAAACACCCCCAAGGTCCTCTTTTCCACCACCCACAACAGTGCCTCCGGCATCCTCAATGTTCACTTCTAATGCGAAGAGCGAGGCGGTCAATGACTTCTTCTGTATCAAAATCAACAATCCCCGTCGTGCAGCCTCTCATCGACCATTCACCCCACCACCAATCCTTCCCCATCACCTTCCCCGTCATCAGCTCCTACCATGATCCCCTTCCTACATTTATTCCCCCCTTCTATCCTTCCTCCCTCTCATGCACCATCACCACAATGAAGCCCACCACCTGCTGCCTCGACAACCTTCCCACCAATGCATTGGTCATCCAACTCCCCGTCCTCTGCCCACTGCCGGCTGACAATAACAACTAGTCCCTCTCCACACGATTTGTCCCTGCCATCCTCAAAACTGATGCCACCACCATCCTCCTCAAAAAACCTTCCCTCGATCCCTCAAACGCTGGACACTGCCGCATCACTTCAAAGCGACGCTGCCTTGCCAAAGCACTTGAATGCTTTATTGCTAACAAACTCCGCACCCACGTCTCTTATCACTGCCTTTTAGATCCACTCCAACCTGGTTTAAACCCTGCCCACACTACACAGACTGCACTTGTGACAGTCACAAACGATATCCACTCTATCTATGACCAGGGATCCCTCTGCCTCCTTATCCTCCTGGACCGCCAGAGGTTCGACACAGTCGACCACGCCATCCTCCCGCACCGCCTTTCCTCCGTCATTCACCTCATTGAGACCTCACTTGCCTGGTTCGATTCCAACCGCAAAACCGCCAGCAGTACACCTTACTAAACGACTTTTCCTCCCGCCCTCACCCGGTTAAATGTGGGATACCCTACCGAATAATGCTTGAGGCCCTCATCTTCCTAATCTCTCTGCTCCCTCTTGGGGATGTCTTGGTAAACTTAAACATATATGCGGATGACATCTATCTAGATATTTCCACCTCACTTTGCGATCCCAAGTCCTCTGATGTTGTTTCGAGATGTATGTTGGACATCAGTGGTTGGATGAACGCAAATTGCCTTCAGCTAAATGTTGATAAGGCGGTAGCTATATTCTTTGGCTCTCGTCAGTGTCTTCAGTCACACGCTTCCCACCTCCTCCATTTTTCTAACCTGCTCCTAATACCGTCCGCAACCTTGGCGTCAGGTTCGACCCACACCTTATTTTTCCTCGCACGCATCCTCCCCCTCGCCAGCACTGCCTTCTTCCACCTCCGACGCATCGCCCATCTCCTCCAATATCTCACTCCAAAAGCTGCTGAAACCATGGTCCTTGCCTTTGTCACATCTCGGCAGGAATATTCGAATGTCCTCCTCGCCGTTCTCCCCTCCGCTACCATTCATTAATTCCTGCTCATACTGAGCTCCGCCGTTAGCATTCTCAACCATGCAAATCTCCGTGATTACCTCAAACCTTGCCAGACTGCACTGGATCCGTTTTCCGGAGATAATCGATTTTAAGTTCTTAATAGTGGATCTCAATTCCCCTACTGCTCTCATCCCCACTACCTCTGTAAGCATCTCTCCCCTCAAAAAAGTACACGCTGCCGGTGCTCTACCGTGTCTGGCCTCCTCCTTGTCCCCTAATCCTTTGCTTCACCGTCGACGACCACGCCTTCAGCCATTGCCCTCTAGAACTGCCTTCCTTCCCCCATTCGCCTCTTCCCCTCCTTTCCAATGTTTAGGTCTCAGCTAAAGACTTTCGTTCACCTTGTTCCCCTTTCCTCTGGCCCGGCCCCAGGATCCATTATTGGGAAGCGCTCTGAGACGTTTGTCGGCGTGGAGGGCACCAGACAAATCTTCATATTGTAACTAGGTTAAGTATTTTTTTATCTTTTTGCCTTCTCCAAAATTGAAATGCACTAAATTAATGTAAATTTGTTTAAATGGTGAAAAACTTATTTTAAAAGTATTTTGAAAACAAGTTATCCTTACCTTGCGGAGTCTTGTCGATTAGTGATTGGACTTCTTGCCTTACAAGGAAGAGACCTGGGTTCAACTCCAAGCAGGGCGATACCTTGTCCAAGTTTCCTTACTCCACGAGCGTGATAATACTCCCTGAGTAGAAAACGAGAAGTAATAACGTAAAGCAGTACCTTAAAGGGAAAGACAGATTGGCGAAGGCAGGAAAAGACAGGTTTGGGAACAAAACAACAACAAAATATATCTACAGAGCGCCATTCACATTGGTAGAAAGTCCAAATGGCGCTGAACAGTTATACTGGGGACCCTAGAACGGGGGTTGGGGTAGGGTCTGCGGGGGAGCAGTGGAATTAGATTGCGAAGGAGGAGAGAGAAAGGAAGAGAGTGTGTCTCTGACTGGTCTGCGGTATCCCTCGCTGTGCACGCAGTGGAAGCTCAAACTATTGTAAGTTCAACAAATAATGATAATAATAGATTTATATGTTATTGCAACTTACGAGGTCATCAAGTCGTCTTAAATTAAATTCACGGAATATACTGTAAAGTAAATTGACTGCAACAAAATAACAACTTCGATTCACATCGCGCCCTCGACCCGGACAGCTATACAGAAAGTACCAGCGGAAGCCATCAGCATCCCGATGGCATAGATACCAGTTAGGAGATGAACAGCCAGAGTACACTGATTTACTGTGTCTACAAATGATCTTCAGAATGCGATTGCTCTGGAAGCCCACAGCCCGAAGAATAACTGATGAGAACAATTACTACACTAAATAGTAGCGAGTTTGGTTAGGACGCAATCTTGGCTTCTCTGCATTTCATTGGCTGCCATACTTTCATCGTTGATAATCGTTTTGCCCTTCAGTTATAAGGCTCCAGCATCTGGAAATCTACCTCGGTAGCTCTCCATCAATCACTCTCTATCTTCAATCTAAAATATCATCCCGCACTTCTCCTATCCTCAACAACTAGGTCCCCAACCTTCGAGATTTAGGTCTAAACTTTCCACTGTGTCTTGTCTCATGTGATTTGCAAGTTGTTGTTGCAGAATGATTAATGGCTGCGGTTGATAAAATCTGAAGTAGATATTCCACAATTGAGGGGGAGAAACGATTGTGCAGAATAATCATCCGAACCATGTGACTGCTTCCATTTTATTGGATTTTAATCATTTCGTAACTTAAACAGAACGGGAACTGATTCCATATTTTGATATCGCATCATAGTCATCAAAACTGCAATAAGAAAGGAATTCAGTTCAGCATCGAGAATAATGTTTTATTTTTCACATGCCGCCTGAAATGTTCACAACTGTATCTATCTCTGCAAAGCATAATTTGATTTCATGATTATGGTGTATTTTCAAGCCAGAATCACATCAATTATGAAAGCGGGTGAGTGCTTGCCAATGCTTAAGTAAGATTTTGTAAATTAAAAGTGAAATAAATGTTTCCACCAGGTTTCAAACCTAGGACCTTTCGCGTGTGAGTCGAATGTGATAACCACTACACTATGGAAAGTTCAGTGACCTGATATCTATCGAGAGGTGAATAAATCAATGATGCCTTTCGGATCGATCACGAACCTGAAATGTAGAATTGGGATGTATCGTACAGGTATATATAATTATTTAATGGATCTTTCGAATGTTGTTGAAGAAATGTTTTCTAAACTCCAATAATAGGATGGTCACAAGAGCTTAAGGCCTTGCAGCCAAGAAATCAACGACAGGTGCGCTACAACAATTACTAAACAAAGGCATCTGAACCCAACAATCAGTTTAATTTCCAACAATCCGTGCAGTGGTAAAGCAAGGCATTCAATCAAAATATCTCCACAATGAGCATTGGTAGAATATCATTTAAACATTACTTGAGATTATCGATGATGTTATGAAATTCGTTCCTCGTTTATTCCATCAAAGTCTATCCACTCAGGCCATCGTCACTTCAGGTTCCGTTTAAACATTATTAGTGAGAGATGTTTGCATAATTATTATGCAGAGAAACATCAGACAGTATGGCTGTGTGGATAAGGCGCTGGATTTAGGTTCCAGTCCCTTGGAAGACGTGGGTTTGAATCCAACCGCTATCAAATTTGTACAATCGTGTTCACCTTGTACAGTGTCCATGATGGATGCGTTTGGTGAACAGAAACAGATGTGTACCCATAAGTATCAGGATGATTCCATCTTTCAATGATCCACCAACAGACAATATTTTCTGCCAAAGGGGCAAATACCCTGTGATAGTTGTAATTGACAGTCGACCACTATCAGGCCAGCCCTAATAGGCTTTTCTCCACTAAGTTTATTCACGGGCAGGAGTTAAGAGTCTTCTGACATTCAACCCGTCGTTGATTTCCGAAGGCACGCAGAAGAGAAGAGATGGAAAGTCACCGAATTTCCCTCCAAGAAGAAAAAACTAAATATGGTTGTGAGTTTTTAATTCAAAAAATCTAGAACCGATCAACATATTGAATTTCACAATATTTCTTTGTAAAATATTGGAACAAAACATGAATAGAATAACTGTTTTGTTATTTAAGGTTGAGTATCTCATATAATTCTAACCAGCTGTCAAACTATTCCCATAAAACACTGTTTCTTAATTACTGTCTAGGTTGATGGAAATTGAGATTTCAAGCCACGTTCACTTCATATAAAAGCTTTTTGTGGTTGATCACAAAGTCTGTTCAGCAAATAGTTACCCATAACAGAGTGGTCAGCGTCTAACAAAATGGCAAATAATGTGGTAATTCTCAAAACATAAACGCTTATTGTTTCTTGTAACATTGAGTAACTGCTCTGTATGTGGGGCAAATGTTCAGCCGTGATCGTTAGTGTTCTACATTGTGGTCGCAGCAATCGTGGTTTGAATTGGGAACATGGCAATCGCCAGCCCTTTGCGGTTTGTTGTATTCTTCATGTGTTTCAATGTACTGTCAGTGCACAAGGAATGGAAGTTTTGTTGCGATAATCAGAATGATCTTTGCACGTGAAACAGCATCTGATCACGTATTCGGAACCTTTCAAACGCTTCAGAAATTACATTGAGGACAATTGACAGTATATGTTGTAGACGACAATAAGCATTGCCAAATTGTCCGTTTCTATCACAGGTGTGATTACTAAATCACTTACTAATGGTCAGAAGTATCTCCTTCGGTGTAAAGAAACTATTGTTTTTTGAGTTCAATGACACACTCAGCAATCACAATTCTTCACTCAACGATCTGCAGCCCAACATTTTTTTTAAATAAGTTTTTTGTAATGACGTCCAACTATATGTTCTGAGACTTCTGAGCATTCCACCTTTGCACGGGAATCCATCAGCTTAGTATGAAGCGATTATGGTTTATCAGGGGACATTTCCCGATTACCTAATTTTCGACAGTATTTGGACCAGAACGCCAATGGACAAGGCTGAGTGACTGGAGAGTTTGAGCTGTAAGGCACCGCTGCGTTTGAATCAGATAAACGAAAAATTACCGCCTGGTGGACCTATATTTCAAATGACATTCACCTTGCGTTGCTGCCAAATTTCCTGGGTTAAAGTGGAGATAAAATTTGTACCTTTGGTTTTGTAGGAGAACTAGTTGCAGCTTTCACGTACAGGTTGAAATCTGTCAAAACTGTCAGCAAAAAACATCTAATTACGTTGTTCATGTCATCTCTATGATGTGATAGCACTTTATCTGAAATGTACGGAATCAAATGAAATCGAAGGGCAAGTAGAATTAGGGAAAACTCTACAAAGTAATCATGTGCAGACAACAGATTGTCTAAATCATTTCTATGCAGGTTTGTCGGTAGCCTTGGCCGAATGGTTAAGGTGATGGATTAGAAATCCTTTGAGAAACTTCTCGCGCAAGTTCGAATCCTACTGACAACGAATGCTGCACACAGTAATTATGATTGTGTCACTGGATGTCGTAGTGTTTGCACATTGGCATTATTCACGGATTGTGGAAACATTTTACTACCGAAATGGAATTTGTTACCGAAAAGGACTTGGCGAATCAAAGGAGAAGTTTCAATTTTGTAACGTGAAGAGTACCTGACTGAAAGCTTGCCTTAATAATATTGTAATTAACAATTATTTTGTGATACCTGGCACCGCACATCCACCCCCGCCAGACCCTCTCTCTCGCCCTCTCTTTCACCCGCTCCCTGTCGATCCATACCTATCTTTCCTACCCTCTCTCATTCCCACCTACACACTCTCCCCAGCATGTCTGCTTGATGCTGAGCATTTTGCTCAACATTCTAGCGAAGCCTGTCCTGAGCCATTTTCACTCTATAATTCTCATAAGAGAAAACACTATATCAAAATAAAAAAAGAACACGATTATGGAATCTAAACGGCTGGCTCTGAATCAAGTTGAGCTCCTTTTTCTGTTTTCAAAAATAAATGATCGTCCTTATATTTACACTGTTGCAATTCAAATTGTTTATACACAGCCGTGCTATGATGCTATGCTTCATTATTAATCTTAGAGCTAACAGATAAGACTGTACTTGATAGATCTCGTGAATGTACACCAACGCATTGACCTCAATGTGATTTGAGCACGTAGCCTTCTGTTCTGGAGTGAGCAGCGCTGCAGTTGCGCCACGTAATCAATAGCTTATCTTACATAACAGGCTCAGTTGTAGAGTAGTGAAGGAAAGCAGAAAACTAGATGGATTTAAAACAAAATTTGTTGAGTAATTTTCCCATTAAAATAAAATGTTTACTTTGGAGATGCAGTAATCTAACCATGGTCTCAAACTTTCTGGTAGCCACAGAAGTACATTGTGATCATCACTATAGATGCTGATGTTGTTGCATTATAATAATAATGCTTGTATATTGTCCAGTGGCTTACCATTTTGATGAGACGTCTCAATGCGCTTGACAGAAAATACTCCAACGTGATTCGTCCGTACATTTTCTGGTTGAGATGCAGCAGTAAATTGCCCACCACAGTGCACAACAAAGTGATTTCGTCAATACTGGAGGCAAACAATTCAAGAAAGTCTCTCATTGCACTACAAACAATCCTAATAATTTCCCTCAATCTACGACTCTTTGTTGAAATCTTCTATAAACAATTGGCTGTCGCGTTTCCCTCGATCAATACATAGTTAACTTGGTTCACTGCATATTCTATGAAACTCCTTTAGAAATTCCAAAAACGTGATACGCTCTTATATTCAAACATCAATTAATAATTCGATTTATATAGAGCCTTTCACGTCGGGAGTAAGTCACAAGGAGTTGAACAGTCAAGATGGAACGAGAGCATGGGGGGCGGGGTCGGAATAAAATAAAGCAAAGTAAGAAAATTAACTGTATATTTGTGGGCGAAACGCCCGCAGCCAAATTTTCCAAACACTAATAAACAATTATTACACTATAATTTATCTGTGAATACAGGTATCGTTTTACAGATTGGCATGATTTAATTGCAATTAATTTTGTGCTAAATACTAAATGCTATCCAAGGCATTTATGAATCCTACTTGAGTAGCTTATTTGCTGAGTGTCCGTTAAAATGTGATAACGATATAATATTGCACAGAATTCCTCGAAATGAGCTCTAATGGTGGGTCCGTAGTTGCGAGCGTTGAACAGGAGGCCGATGCAAGTCGAGCAGATGCGCCAGGTACTGGATTGGTGAGCGAACAGTTCGGAGAGTTTGATTGTGCTGATAGTCAACGTTTGCTGGCTTAGGATCATACATCACCAATGAGAAGCGCTCAGGTTATCACAGCATATCTAGGGCAAATGCATCAATTAATAAATAAATGCACGAAGTTTCTCGTGAATAATATTTATTATTTTGGCAATAATAAAGAAACGTTATAGGTCAAGATAAGAACAGATCAAGTATTATCAGGTATACCAAACAATTTCTGCATTATTGCTTTAATGTTGCTGTGGCAATCTCGAGTGATTACAGTGTGAACAGTAGAGTTCTAAGAAAACGATATACCCAATATTGTGTTATTGGCAAAAAATAAAATCACATAGCATCGTACGAAACATTGCAGTGGTGGCCAGGGGGTCCGTTCGGATACCTCACCTACTTACCAACGATATTTAGATGAGGTTTATGAAGGAACAGATAGTTTGATATCCATTCTGTCTGATGGCACAGAATTCGGAGTCACAGTTTTTTGTTAAGTTGGGAGCAGGAAGCTTGATCCGAACGTAGAAGAATGAAGTGAAGGAAGGAAAACGTGATGGATAGAATTCAATGCGTGAAGTCATTCACTAGAGCAATAGAAATGGAACAATAAAATACTGTCTGAGCGTGGAGAAAAGATGTATGATGGAGGACAAAATAAGATGTTGTTGTTCAGGTGAACTAATCATTGAAGACAGATCACAGTGGCAAACCGGTATCAGAAAACAAACATTTTAAACTTTCGTGACAAGGAGTTTGGCAGATAAATTAGAGAAAATTGTCCTTGGACGAAAATTTTCCTTCGCGTTTATCAGACCCTATGTGGACTATTGTGTTCAGTTTTGGGTACTCCGAGACTTAGTCAGGTTACATCCAGAAAGTAATAATGAGAAGAGCTAGATTTTTCGTTCGCAAAACTAACTTAACAATTTTACAAAACGGGTATGTCACCATAATCTTCAACTGTTCTCTGAATTTAGATTGAGTCAAAGCATAAATACACGTGTTTGTGGAACAACTGAAAAGTCGAAATATATCTCCCACAGGTAAAAGGACGCCACGTCGGTCATCTAAATCTAAAAAATACATAATTACATAAATAAGATTTGTGGCTACATAAGTCATCCACAGTACTACAAAACTCCCAGATACGACAAATAGTAAAACAATGGATTTTCTCTGACTCTCCATCTCTGGATCAATATGATTATCCCCAGCAATGTGGGCTCGGAGTCTTCTGCAGGTTCTACTGCTGACCAAAATGTGTCTGACTGTCAGAGCATTGAGCAGCAAAACGATGACAAACGGGAGGCTTGGGGTTAATACATACAGAAACAGCTTAAACGCTGTCCATGTCGAGGATTGACAATAAGTTAATTTAATGACACATAACCAAGGTTTGTTGTTAAAGATGAAGAGCGGTTCAAACTCCAGGCACAGAGGACTGTATAGCGCACAGCTCAGCACAGAGATCGTTCCCAGAACTATAGCCGCCGTTCTCTGGGTGCAATATGTTGATTTTAATTTCTGATGGCAAACGGCGACATGTCGGTCAAAGGTAAAAGCCACTGTGAACCAGACAGAACACGCTGAGGTCACATACAGCAGTACCTCGTGGAGAAGGCAGATCGGGGTGAGAAGCAGAACATTAACCAATGGGAGATACAGATCACCTACGCGGTTCAGTATCACATCAAATATCACCACCGTCAGATCTGCCCCCGCCATGGCCACCAGGTAGCGAGTGATGCACGTGGAGAGACGGCACTTTCCTCGCCAGAGGATCGCAATCGTCACCAGGTTAACTGCAACCAAAACACGAGAAACATTCGAGAAACTGACGGTAAAAGAATCAACAACTGCAGATGAACAAGCTCCTTCACCCAGCGGTTACAGCCCTCGCCTTACAATCGTGCGTCCTGTGTTCCGAATCTAGGCCGACAAGGGCGAAACTAGGGCGTGTTTCCTTACTACTCATGCCTAATCATAACCCTTTCAAAACAATCGTAAACAATAAAATTGGTCATTTTATTCCACGACTGCTTGTGAGAAAAGTGCTGTGCGCAATTGGTTGACGCGTTTCACCCGCAAATATGCCAGTCAGTTCACTTTACATTACATTCTGTGAAGCTCTTTGAGACATCGAAAAGATGTGAAAAGTGCTTTATCGAAAGCAAGGTTAATTACTATTATTGAACAGCCAATGTTTACAGTGATTTGAGAAAGTTTCTCAGCTTTAGGGAACCAACCCGATTGGTGTTATTGAACCAGTGGAGATTACTTAAAACTGATGTGGCGTACTGAAACTGTAACCAACATTTATTTTAAAAATGGATCGTCTATATATTTGCTTTTGAAATACGCATGTTAGTTTCATTTTATGTGTAAATAACTTCAACCCTAAATTAATTAGTTAGTACGTAAGGCGATGAGTCTCAGAGCGC
>JAAILG010024340.1:0-10983 GCA_012026655.1 Hydrolagus affinis
CTACTTTTGTTACTTAATAATAATAATTCTTGCATTTGATATAGGGCCTTATTACATCTTCGAGACATCTCACAGAGCTTCACAGAATATATTACAAAGTGAATTGACTGTGGGTGAAACTTGACAGCCAATTACACACAGCAGTTCCCACAAACAATCGTGGATTGAGTGACCAATTATTATTAACCCAGATCCTCTCGCTTGCAAGGCAAGTACTCTAACCACTAAGCTACAGAACACCACAGTCCTATGCAGACGTAGTCAGCACTATTTTTCCTGTTCATCTCCCACTTCAGTTCTTTATAATGTTATTACATTTTCGTTCTCCAACCTCTGAGATAAATACAAGTAAACCTAGTATCGAAACAAAAAAAATTAACTTGTTTGAAGCAAGCTAAAGGATTCCACTAGCAAAGGCTGGAATAATGCCTTTCACAACCGGAGGATATCCCAATGGACTGGATGAATCAAGGCCTTGGCACTTCCAAGTGAAGGATTCCACTGGCAAACGTTTTAAAGGTCATCTTCCCATCACAACATTTCTAGGTTGGTCCCCCACCCCGTGAAATCCATTCGAAAAAATTTTTTATCCCAATTTATGACATTAGAATAATAATCCTTGCAGTCATCTCAAAGCGCTTCACAGAATATATGGTAAAGTGACTGTTCAGAGCCTTGGGACATCTTCCTGACGTGAAAGGTGCTCTAGAAATTTTGTTGTTGTAATGTGAATTGACTGTGGGTGCAAAGCTCATCATCATATAATAACGTAATACAGTAAGAAGGTATTCATCTGATTACAAACTTTCACACTGAAGACCAAAACCACCACAGTCACCAAAGTTCAATTGCACACTCACGAGAATGAGGGTTAAGAAGCCCCTCTTCGCATGATACCGATACTTGGGATAATCGAAACAGTCAGAACCCTTGGGTACAAAGCAGCAGATACAAGGTAAGTGGATGGCAGCAGCTTTCCATCCCAGCAATGTGATACACTATGAATTTGTTAGATCTGTCAATAGCTGACCATCGAGTTTTGTAGTAGCGGGATGGAAGTATAGTTTTAAAATACAGGTAGACCCCGCTTAATGTCACCTCGGTTAACGTTATTTCATTAATACATTGCTGATGCATTGGGAACATATATTCATTTAACGTTGCGACGTTCGCTCTTACGTCATTCACCAGCGGGTGGAAAGGGGGTATGACGGCGCTAGGATCTGGGAATGAGTGAGACTGGCAGCGAGTGAGTGAGCTGGGCAGGCAGTCAGGGAGCAAAATCATCGCTAACTGAATGTTGCACGCCGACTGATGGTAACCATATACCATCTCAAAAAATAAATATGCATTATTTTATGTGGTGTTTATATCTCAGGAAGCAACTCATATCACAAGCAATAGACCAGCTGATGCAGGAAATCCAATTTGTATTTTTCGTTCCACATCGCATACCAGACATCCATCACAATGGGCATTATCAGTCTGGCTCAATTGGTAACATTCAGGCCTTAAAATAAGAAGGTTGGGGGTTCAAGCCACAGATCAGGAGTTTGAAATCACAGTCTAAGTTGACACTCCAATGTTGTGCTGAGGGTATGCTTCATCACTGGAGGTCTTTCAGATGAGACATTAAACCACGGTTTAATCTGCCTGTTCAGGTGGACATTAAAGATCCCATGGAACTATTTGAAAAGAGAAGGGTGTTGCTCCTGGTGTCCTGGCTAAATGGCATTTCTCAATTAAAATAGGTTTTTCACTCCTTGTCTGTTTGGGACATTGCTATTTGCAAACTGGCTGCCGTGTTCCTCCACGGTAACTACTTTACAGTGCACTTGGGGGGTGGGGGGGTGCAGGCAGTGAGACCTGGTCTGCTGCGCTAGATAATAAGTATAAATACAATGTTGGTACTAACATTTTTCCAGCACAGCCTTTCTTCAGCAGTGAAAAATGTCAGTAAATGCCAGTACACACTGTAACTGATTGATCATACACCTACTTTTTATAAGACGGACAGACACACTTGACACTCAAACAGTGAAGGGAAAAAAGATCATTCAGCAACATTATTGGTAAACACCAGGGATCAGCTGGTAAATAAAAACACTAAACATTGATTGAAATCTTATGGTTAATGTATTGATTATTATGCACTCTTGATCTACTATTAATTTACACAAGATACACCTACAGCATCTGAATAATTTACTTGGGAATTACTTTTCGTTTTAGATGTCATAGATCCATCTCTCCAACCCTGGGCACAAGCGTAAAGGAAGCATTTTGCCCACATTTATACAGTCAATTCACTTTACAGTATATTTTGTGAAGCGCTTTGAGATGTCGATAAGATGTGAAAAGTGCTATATCAAATGCAAGGATTATTATTATTATAATAAATATATAAATACACTATAAATTAATGCCAATCACTTCAAGCCATTATTTGAAAACATGAGCATTATCTCAAAAAAGGTATTACTCCTAAATTTAAATGAATGTGCCAACATTGCTGATTCTGCTATTCTCACAATGTTCTTAAAACATATCACCCAAGACAATTATGGTGCTGTAACTCTATAGTATCAAAACACCTTCCATACTTGCAAGAGAAATATTATGCACACATAAAGTACAGTACTTGGTAATGAGGGATACAAAGTTATAATGTACTGCAAACAAAAATAACTGTAAATGGGGTGGTCTAGGTAGGTTCTGGCTCTAACTAACGGAACAACAACTATTTTATAAACTAACATCAATGACTAACATCATTCAACAACAACAAAATTACATTTATAGAGCGCCTTTCACGTCAGGAGGACATCCCAAGGCAATTCACATTGAAGAGCACATAGTATTTATGTAAAGATCCTGTCTAAATGGACATGCAATTTAACATGCCTCTGATACTGACTGTTCTTTGAAAGGAATTCATTTTAAAGCTTCTTCTGATTTAGAGGAACAGACAAGATATATTCTTTGTGCACAATTTAATTGTTATGGAATGGTCACTTATGGATAAACTTTCAGCCAACAGATACAAAAGAAAGCATTTAAAGTAAACGCTCAAACTAGCTCAAGGTAGAAAAATCATTCATTAGAAATGCAATGATTCTTTTTGGCATAGAAATGTGACCCATTTAATCCTCAGCACTCTTTGAGTAATATCAACACAGATGATGTCACCAATGGGGAGCAAATAGATGTTGAAAAGGAGCGGGCCCTGTTTGTAGATGTTCAGAATGTCATTAGAGACTTTGACCGGGGCTGTTTCCATGCAGGAGAAGTGATGAGGTTGTAGTGCTGGATGGGGTAGAGGTGGCTGAATGGAAGCCCTCGATTTGGGATTCAAGGAAGTCCAGCATAAGTTGGAATTGGAGGAGAGGATTGGCGAGGCATGGGAAGATAGACATAAGAGGCGGTTAGTGGTGGAGCAGAGGAGCCTGGGGATATCCTTGGCCTCCAAGATTATCTTGCAGTACAGTAGACTTCAAGGTTAAGTTCATTTTGGTAGGAATTGTAACCAAATTATGTAAACAATTGCAGAGTAATGCTCATTGGCAGTATTCTGGACTTACATTACTTCTTTGATTCCAGAAGTGAAAGGATCCATATAAATGCAATTTATTGTTGCTGTCAAAGTATGATCATGAATGACCACTGCTACCTTCACAAAGCTTTACAACTGCTCCAAACCTCGCACAAGTCATGTATGGGACCCATACATTTAATATGCCTTACGCAAAGTATGAGTTATTCTAATAATAATAATCCTTGCATTTGATGGAGCGCTTTACACGTCTTCTGGACCTCTCAAGAGCGCTTCACAGAATATACCGTACAGTGAATTGACTGTACATTTGTGGGTGAAACGCGGCAGCCAATTGCGCAAAGCAGTGTCCTACAAACAGTCGTGGATTGAAATGACCAATTTATTCTAGGGTTTTTTTTGGACAGATTATAATTAGGCGTGTGGAGTAAGGAAACTTGCCCAAGGTTTTTGCCCTGACCTGCCTGGATTCGAAGCACAGGTCTCACGCGCGTGTAAGGCGAGCGCTCTAACCACCGAGCTACAAGTTAAGCAAACTTGTTTAGAATATAAAACCTTGGAACAGAATTTGGGCAGACACGTGACTCAGGCAATCGTACAATTTACACCTGAATGAGACTTGTGAGTTTGATTGTTTGTGTCTCAAAACACGCAATGCTGTTAGCAGGCAGCCATGGCAGACCCTCGGTGCCGCCACTAACTTTAGGCTGACAGTTCACAGGCTGAAGGATGACTTGTAACCCGCATTATGTAAACAATTAGAGGGCGATGCCACTGGCAGCATCGTTACATGACTGAAGTGAAAGGCGCTGTCTATCTATCTATCTATATATATATAGGCGCGGTACTGACCTAGAGGGCCGGGCGGAGGCCTCCCCGCTAACTTGACGAACTGACTGAGAGGAGGAGGAGGAGGGGATGATGGCGGCGGCGGCGGCGTCGACGGAGGAGGATCCACCGGCTCTAACATTGCGACAAATGAGTCGTAGCAACAACAAGAATGGCGGCCGGCTCCGTCTTCCTCTCCGTCCTGTTCGCTTGTGACGAGCACACAATAACCCTGTGTGTGTCTATATATATATATATAAAGGTCCCGAGTTTAAATACAATTAAATCCCTTCCCGCCGCTCACTCGTTCCTTGTAATTTTTTTCGTCTTCTTCTGCGGCAGCCGCTGGGCCCCGCGCATGCGCGCCGCGCCGCCCTCCACACACACACACACACACTCTCTATCTCTCCCTCCCTCTTCACCAATCAGCGCCCCCCCCTCCCCCTCGTTCCCGCCCCTCCCGCCTCGGCCAATCAGGTCTGTCTGTCTGTCACATGACATGATGATAGGAATGCCGACCCATGGAAAGACAGGGGATTTTTTTTGTATATGAACTGCAGTGATGCAGTGACCCCCTGTTTGACCTTTTGCCTTTGCCCCCACCCCCCAAAAAAAATTATAGTCAAATCACTTTCAAGTACTGTATTAATAATAATCTTTGCGTTTGATTGGACTGTATTTGCATTTATCGCCTCAAAGCGCTTAATCAATCAATCAATTAATCAATCAAGAGGACGTCGCGAGGCGCTGTTCAGTCAGGTAGGGACAAGAGCAATGGGGGCAGGACAAAGAAGAGCAGGAAAATCGACTGTATATTTGTGGGCGAAACGCTTGACGGAATATATTGTAAAGTGGAATGTATTGAAATACATTGACTGTATATTTTGTGGGCGAAACGCGGCAGTGTCCCACAGACAGTCGTGGATTGAAGTGACCAACTTATAATTTTTTTTCCTGAGGGTTTATTATTATATTAAGTCAAGCACTTCAAAGACTCTCAAAGGTGTGATTACGCGCTACATGAAATGTGTGAATATTACTATTATTAGTTGTTATTACAAACAGATCAACTGTTACATCAAATGACAGATCTGAATCAAATACTGTATTCAAAAAAGCAAAATCAGATAGCCACGATGATACAATAATAATAAGAAGAATCCTTGCATTTGATATACAGACCTGGGTTCAATTCCAGGCAAGGCCAAACCTTGGGCAAGTTTCCTTACTCCACCCGCCTAATAATAATCCCTCAAAGTCAATGCAATCCGCGACTGTTTGTGGGACTCTGCTGTGCAAAATTGGCTGCCGCGTTTCACCCACATACGTGCAGTCAGTTCACTTTACAGTACATTCTGTGAAGCGCTTTGAGAACGTCTGTATAAAAGACTTGAAAAGCGCTGTGTCAAATGCAAGGATTATTATTATTATTATTATTACGTCCTCCAGACATCTCAAAACACTTTATAGAATATTACTGAGACATGGGAGTCTGGGAAACGTGATAAGGCTCTATATAACTGTGAGGGCTATCTATCTATCTATCTATCTATCTCTGTCTGTCTGTCTGTCGGCTCTACTGAAGGCAGCTGACGGCGGTCAGTTTGTCACCCGGAACCTTTCGCCGGGCGGTGCAGTCCGTGGGCGGGGGGGGGAAGAGAACTCGCTGCGGGACCAAGATGGCGACCGAAGGCGGCGAGGAGAATGTCGAGACGAAAACCGACAAGAATGCGTCTCGCACACCGCAGAAAGTGCGGGAGCTGCTGTCGGACAGCATCGCGCCAACGTGAGTGAATCAGATCCGCACCGTTTAGATACCCGCCGATCGGCCCAGGAGCCCGAGAGCTGGTGGGGTCCAGTGGGTCTGTCTCCCGACCCTGACACCAACCAGGGAATGAATGAACCCTCAGCCTCAGTGACGGCAGCAGGTGGGGGAGGAGGCGGGGGGGAGGGGAGGGGGGGGGGGTCACTGAGCTCAGAACTCAGCGTCTGATCATCATTATTATTGTTATCATCGAACCCAGAACTCATCTTGTGATTATTGATGAACCAATAATAATAATAATAATACTTCGCATTTGATGGAGCGCGTTTCACGTTCTTCTCGTCGCCTCAAAGCGCGTCCGTCACGGACTACACAGTAAAAGTGAATTGTCTGTGTGATTGTACAGACGCCGGCCGGCCGGCCACCGTGAGGGAGGGTGGGTGGGGGTGGGGGGGGGGGGTCGCTGCTGTAAATCGGAAGTTGTTGTGTTGCGTAGTTGTGGGTCGAGAGGCGGCAGCCGATTGCGCGCAGCAGCGTTCCCCGCAAACGGTCGTGGATAGAAATGAGCAAATTTTTTTCTTGTTCGGAAACACAAAATACTGCACCGCGGACTAGACGCTGGAAATCTGGAACCAAAAGCAGAAATCGCTGGGCTCGGACTCAGCAGGTCAGGAATTTATTGTTGCCCAAATATATATTTTTTGAGGGATTGTTATCGTCGTGCGGAGTAAGAAAACTGACCCGAGGTTTGTCCTGCCTGGAAGCGAAACTACGTCTCCCGCTTGTAAGGCGAGGGCTCTTAACTACTGAGCTACAGGTTTCTGCAACTCTTGAACTCACCATCTTATTATTTTGGAACCCAGAACTAATCATAGTATTATTATTTTTGAACCCAGGACTCATTTTATTATTATTCAACCCAGAACTAACACACTTTGGTAGCTACATTTACTGTTTGACTCGCGTGTAAAGAATGAACGCTTGGTCAATGTACCAGAGGAGTAATATCAAGTCAGTGCTTTAGGGAGAGAAAGGAAATTTGTTTGTGCATACAGTATATGTATTTATCTTATTGTCCTTTTCTTTTCTTTCCCAGGGATCAGACAAATTCTGTTTTTGAATCTCCCAATGCCAGCCTTGAAGAATCATTGCCTCCCTGTGATTCAGCTAATAAGGAAGCCTTCTTCTCGCGTGTTGAAACTTTCACAATATCCTTTACATTCTGAAATTCAGATTGGTGTGCGCGTGCATGGAGTTTCATCGCGTTCATCTTCAGACATTGAGCACTGTGACTCATTTTCCATACAATGGTAGATCACGGGCTTGTAATGTGCCATTTATCCCCTTCAACCAAACAATCCTTCAATCAGAGAGGAGAAAACTACAATACTTTGAAATAACAATGGTCCACTTGACCCCTTTGTATGGAGACCAAGTCATAATAATAATATATAATCCTTTCATTTTGATATAGCACATTAACACATCTTCGAGGCATCTCAAAACGCTTCGCAGAATATACTGTAAAGTGAATTGACTGTATATTTTGCGGGCGAAACTCTTAGGTTGATGTTTGGAATATTAAAGAACCTGCCTTAAAGTGAAGGGGGTTCACCTTTATTAATAATTAATACATAAATGGCGCGTACAGTAGTTGTCTTTTATATTGAGTAATCATCCTTAGCAAGAAACTCTTTGAAATGGGCTGGTATGTCCTTTGAGTTCTCACCTTTATCCTGCGCCAAGTACGGCTGGGTTAATGTGGACTACGACATGCTGAAGTGTTCCAGTTGCCAATCATTGCTCTGCGTATCACTACAGCCAATACAGGACTCCACCAAATGTAAGTGTGTGTGTTGGGGGGGGAAGGGGGTGGGGCTAGGGAGGAGGGCAAAAGAATGGAAGGCAGGTACCAATACACTGAAGACTGTTGTTATGAGCTCAGAAATAAAGAATCCAAGACGTGGGTAATACAGTATAATTTGGTCGGAATCTCAATACTATACTGTGTGTGGCTTGGTAAACTGAGGCCACTACACATTAGATCAAATTAAAAACACATGCTCCTCGATCTGCTGAAAAGGTAGGGATACGGAATTGAATAGTCAGGTTCAGCAGTGATCTGGTCATGGCTGAATAGCCTCCTCATGCTCATTGTCAAAGCTATTGTGGAAAAATGGGCAAAGTTCCATTCGGGTGCATGTGCTGATAGGAAGACTTAATGCCGACAGGAAAGGGAAACGTTGTTAATCCAGGGAAATTGTTCAGTGTGAGAGAGTTCAAACACCAGGTCACACATTGAGAAGTCAAGACACAATTTCTTTTAATATGCAGTCACAGTCTTGTGATATATTACCCGAGTAATCTTACAGACAATAATATATGAGTTCAAGAGACGGCTAGATAAATTTCTGGAACAAAGTGATTCCCTTCGGCCGCACTTATGCTCTCCATTTCTCCTCCCCCTGGCTAGGCCTCCACCTCAGCCATTGTGAAGCGCTCTGAGATGCCGCCTGGTGTGGAGGGCGCAAGTTGTTGTTTTTGATGTTGAGGGACATGATGTTGACTATTGTCAGATAGGACAGGCCTCATTGTGGGCATTGAACTACTACAAGTGTCAAATTTACTTGTAAATTGTGTTTCTTTTTGAAGATAAAGAGAGAGTCACAGAATTGCATAAAGCCTTGAGAACAGCACATGAGAAGTTCTGCTACTGGCCTGACAGTCCCTGCCCAGGTGAGATGGTGGAAATGTGTAGTATATCCTTTTGCTCCATGTTTTCTTAATGTAAATGATGTGAAAGGCACTATACAAATGTAATTTTGTTGTTGTTGTAAATCGGTGATGAATGTGCCAACCACATTGATAATAATAATCCTTGCATTTGATCCTAGCACTTTTATCACATTGTTGAGAGGCCTCAATATTCTTCATAGAATATGTTGTGAACTGAATTAACTGTATTTTGGAGGGGTGGAATCGTGGCCGCCAATTGCAGTATTTTTTAGTGATCTGAGCAATTGACTGTGGAGCCTTCATACTTGGTTTTCAGCTGATGGTGGAAGGGGGAAGTGACACTCAGTAATTTTCTTTTGTGAATCTTGCCACGTGCAATATTTTGTTTTCCTGGGAGGTAAATCCTACAAATTTGATCCCTATCGCAACAGAGTTAAATCATATCTTCACTTAAGTACCACTTGCGTGCATTTTCCTGCACAACCTGGCTCTCGGTTGTTCCAGCTGACGTAGAGTCCTGTAGCTCAGTGGTTAGAGACTCAGCTTAGAATCGTGAAACCTGTGTTCAAATCAAGGCAGGTCAGGGCGAATCCTTGTGCAAGTTTCCTTACTCCACACGCCTAATAATAATCCCTCAAAAATAACTGATCATTTCAATCCATGAGTGTTTGTGGGACACTGCTGTGCACACAATTGGCTGCCACGTTTCGCCCACAAATATACAATCAATTCACTTTACAATATATTCGGTGAAGCGCTTTGAGACGTCTAGCCGTTGTGAAAAGCGCTATGAAATGCGAGTATTATTATTACCATTATTATTATAATCCAGAGATCAGTCAGGGTGATGCTTTCTTGTATTCTTGTCCGGCAGGTCGTTTCTGGGCTCTACCTTTTAAAGAACCTTCAGTTCTTCTGAGTGGTCTGACGGAGCGGTTCAGAAATCTATGTCAGCTCGAATTCCAGTTGCCAACTCTGAAGCACGACGACCTCAAAGACATGGTGAGTTTACAAAAGATCCACAAAAAATGGACCACTTATCATCACCAGTCCGTGCCACGTCATTGAGACGTCTGAAAGCGGCTAACAGAATATATTATACAAGTTAATTGACTGTATATTTTTGTGAGCGAAAGGCAGCAACGAATTGAACACAGCAGTCTCTCACAAACAGAGTCATGGGTTGAGTTATGGATATTGTTCCCTTGTTTTTTGAACAGAGTCTTACAGAGGATACTATCAGCTTCCTGTTGCAGTTGATAGAAGATGAGGTGAAGGGGAGCACTACAGATGAAAGCTCGGGACTCAAAAACACTACAGATATTCTTTCTACCCATGTTGCTGCCTGCATTCTCTCTCTGGCTGGCTGGGCTGCTGGGTGAGAACCTCCAGTAGAATAACGGTTTCCCCCCCACAGTTGTATCGCCTTTTTAACCACAGCCAAAGGTTACAGGTGGCATCTCAAATCCCTGCCGATTGCACATGGAATCAGTGGCGCCAAATCACCCTGTGTCGTATGTAGCCACCTTCCGCATACTGTACTGGTTCTTCAGGATGTTCCTCTGATTGGGAATTCCAAAGAGCAGAGAAATTAAACCACTATGGGATAACATGTGTTAATGTTCTATATGCAGTCTGTGTTAATGTGTTAATGCTATATGCAGTCTGTCCACCATTTTAACTACTGTACTGTTGAAAAAGAAAGATTGCACATTTTCTCCTTTCCTATTCACCTGAAGACTTGCTAAAAATACAATTCCACAACTGTTTGACAGCCCTTGTGATATTTTCCCCAAAGAGGAAATTGTACAAGTCCAAGCCGAGGCAGTCAGTGCAAGAATATACAGTACTGTAATACATACAGTGTCCCACAAACACTTGAGTGACCAGATTTTTTTGGGGAGGGATTATTAACCCTGGAAAGCGATCCACCAATCGACAAACAAGTTGGTTTCCACCAGTTATTTTTCTTAGCACAGACTTTGAATTCCTTCTGGTGTTGAATGCTACATCAGGCATTGCCTTTGGTCATTTTTCTTATAGTTGAAGCAAAACATACACTGTGTGTTAGACTTGTCTGACTCTTCATTCCCCCCCCCCC
>JAAILG010024341.1:0-10969 GCA_012026655.1 Hydrolagus affinis
GAGGGAGGGAGGGAAGGAGGGAGGGAGGGAGGGAGGGAGGTGGCATCAATGAAGTAAACATTAATGAGAATATCTAAAGTACCTCTACTTACTTACTAACTTTTGGCAAGGGAAATCCTTGGCCCGATGTGACCAGTAACTCATTATGAGATGCTTAGTGATGGCGCCATATTACCATCGCCAATAAATATTAAGAAGAAGAAAAAAAATCTACTGACACTACACAGGGCAGTAAATCTACACGGTCATTGTGCCATTATTTGCTGTTCATCTCTTCTCACGTGGCTGTGACTAGGGTGGGGGAAAGAGTATTAGCCCTCCTAATAACCTTTGCTGCAATCAATTTGTGGCTCAGTGGTCAGAGCCTTACAAGCGTGAGACCTGTGTTCGAATCCAGACAGGTCAGGGCAAAACCTTGGGCCAAGTTTCCTTACTCCACACACACACACACACACACACACACATATACACGCCTAATAATAATCCCTCAAAAAAGATAATAAAAAATTGGTCATTTTCAATCCACGCCTGTTTGTGGGGGACGCTGCTGTGCGCAATTGGCTGCCGCGTTTCGCCCACAAATATACGGTCAATTCACTTTACAATATATTCTGTGAAGCGCTTTGAGACGTCTAGAAGTTGGCAAGTTTCACCCTTGACGTCAACTTGCAGTGCATCCCATCACAGCATCAAGAACCAGCTAAGATATCTCAGAGGGGATCTCACTGAGGAGTTTACATTTTACATATCAAATCAAAAAACTAAACCCAGAACTGTACTTTAGGATTAACCAAGACTATAAAATGGGATGAAAGGCTTTGTTCATCTGAACCTCTTTCATGACCTTGTGAAGTGAAGCACAAATCAAAACCATACACATATATATGTATTTGTAGGCCTTGAGATGGCTCAAAGCGCTTCCCAGAATACACTGTAAAACGGACTGACCGCGTATCTTGTGGGCGAAACGCAGCAGCCAAATGGCGCACAGCGGTGTCCCATCGCACACATATACTGGACGCGGGGGAGGAAACTTTAAGAACGTCTTCAGTCCATTTAGAAGGGGGAAGGGGGAATCTATCCGAGCAGGTTTTAAAACATTTTTCTTGGAAGTGGGGTGGGGGTGGGTGGGGGAGATGTGGGCTGCAAAACCTTCACGGGAATAAAAACTGCAGATACATATATATATATATATATGTCAGTGCATCAGAGGCTGAACTGCGCTGGAGGATTTTTAAAAAATTCATGAAGATTTCAATATTTGCTGGTAATGGGACACTCTCAATTAAGTCAAGGCCAATGTGGTCTCGCAGGATTCCGCAGACGCTGCAACAATTCCGGGATCCAGATTTTTTTTTTGTTCGAAATGAAATTTCGCTTTGTGCGATCCATTACAGCGTTGACTAATTTATGGCCGCGTTTAAGCTGATCTGATACATTTCCTATTACGCTGTCTTTCTAAGTGGCGTTCGTTCTTTACTTGTGCAGGCTTCTATGTGTGTGTGTGTGTGTATGTGTGTGCCTGACTGTGTGTGTGTATGATTGAGTGTGTGACTGTGTGTGTGATTGCGTATCACTCATTCCACAACTGTTTGCGGGACATTGCTGTACACAATTGGCTGCTATGTTTCACCCACAAAATACTCAGTCAATTTACTTTACAGTATAATCGTGGAGCTCCTGTAGTTCAGTGGTTAGAGGACTCGCCTTAACAGCGTGAGACCTATGTTCGAATCCAGACAGTTCAGGGCGAAACCTTGGGCAAGTTTCTTTACTCCACATGCCTAATAATAATCCGTCCAAAAAACCCACAATAATAAAATTGGTCATTTCAATCCATGACTGTTTGTGGGGGACGCTGCTGTGTGCAATTGGCTGCCGCGTTTCGCCCACAAATATACAGTCAATTCATTTTACAGTATATCCTGTGAAGTGCTCTTTGAGACGTCGATAAGATGTGAAAAGCGCTCTATCAAATGCAAGGATTATTATTATACAGTATTATTATTATATTCTGTGAAGCACTTTGAGACATCTCGAAGACTATATCACATGGAAGGATTAATGCTATTATTATTATTATCTGGTTTTATTTCTGACCCGTGAAATCTAGAGCTTTAGGACCCAGAAATCCAGGCAAACCTTCACCCTATACAGTACCACCTTCAGAAAGCTTTGCTCTCTCTCTCTTTCTCTTCTCCTTCTCTCTCTCTCTCTCTCTGTGTGTTCCTTATGAAACGGGAAATGCGCACTTGAGGGAAACTGAGCTTTACGTACGTTTCATGGCTAATTTTTTTTCCTTGTCGGGTGAAAAAAAAAGATTAGTATCAACCGGTTGATGCCTTGCAGAAATAAT
This sequence comes from Hydrolagus affinis, assembly GCA_012026655.1. NCBI lineage: Eukaryota > Metazoa > Chordata > Chondrichthyes > Chimaeriformes > Chimaeridae > Hydrolagus > Hydrolagus affinis. Next base: position 2,357 of record JAAILG010024341.1, read on the forward strand.
CCATTGTTTCTCCCCATCTACCTCCACCCCCCACACCCCCCCCGCCCGAATTTTTTTTTTAGTCGAGTCCAAGACAATGCTCCCAGGCATTCCACAGGAAACTGCAAATATGAAAAACCTCTGGTGACTCACTTTACCATTTAAAGTCAGTTCCTGCTTACATAATGTTAGGACCTTCCATCTATTTACTCATTAACAATTCATCTGCTTTATTAAGGCATCGCTGTTAAAGGGAAAGTGCTGAGGCCGAACGAAGCGATCTCTCTCGCCAGAGAATATCTCCCCCAGAGGGATTTATCTCTTAAACCCAGAGAGCGAGCTTGAAAACGTTGCTAGCTAGATTGCGCGCCATTCATTAATTCGAAGGGCACTTCGATTGAAAATGAGATACAGTACTTATCAACCGTGCGTTTCAAACGTTTGCACTGCAGTGCACATTATTACAGTGCGTCTGCTAACACAACACCGTAGCAATTTTCTGAGGCTGGTTACGTTATCTCGTCGGCATGCAAATGTATTTTTGCTCAAGTCTTAACACAGTTCCGAGCGCCCCGACGTTCAGAATGAGCAACAAGTTTCCGTTACAACGCTTGCAGTTTGCAATACATTTCTTCTTTCCAATCCTACCTTCTGTTTTGCTTCTAAAATAGTTGGCGTAATAATAAAAATAATAATCCTTGCATTTGATACAATAATAATAATCCCTGCATTTGATGTCGCGCTTTTCACGTCTTCTAGACATCTCAAAGTGCTTCATAAAATATACTGTAAAGTGAATTGACTGCGTATTCGTGGGCGAAACATGGCAGCCAATTGCGCACAGCAGCGTCCCCCACAAACAGTCATGGATTGAAGTGATCAATTTATTATTGGGTTTTTTTCTTGAGGGCACGTGTGTGTGTAGAGGAAGGAAACGTGCCCACGGTTTCGCCCTGACCTACCCAGAATCTAATCCAGGTCTCTCGCTTGTGAGGCGAGTGCTCTAACCACTGAGCTACAGGGACTCCGTAGTCAGGAATGTGCAAAACGCCAATGCCTTGGGACGTCCTCCAAAATGTGAAAGGCGCTGCAACAAATGTAAATTGTCGTTGTTGTTGTTGTTGCTTGGCCTCAGCTACCCATAGTGCCATTTATGGTAGGAAAGGAAATCGTTCCAGACTACAAGGTGGGAAAGCCTTCCTTTGAAATAAGATAAAATCATTAAGGGGTGGGGTGGTGGAGGGGGTGTGGGGGAGGTCATTGCAAAAGGAAGCCGCTTGATTGTTCCCTAGCATTAGAGAAACGAACTATTTAGGAGCAACAAGATATCCCTAAGTCTCTCTAACCCCCGAAAGTCTCAGAGCTGGATTTATAGAGCTCGTATTTTACAATACCACAGCTCCCAATCCAATCAGGTCCAAACAAGTACATTTATCTTCTTCGCGTTCTAGCAGTGTGTCTGGATAGTTTCGAATAAAATCCAAATCTTGATGGCAATAAAATGGTTTGATATGAAAAGCATTTTCCAATTGGGAGTTACTGGCAAGGTTTCATTACGAGAGCCAAGTACTGTACATCTAAATTTGCTCAGCAGCTCTGCTGATAAAGAGTGAATTCTTAACTTTCATTTTTAAGACTGTTCTTTCGCTGATCTGATAAACAGTCCATTAGTTATCAGCGAGTTCAATTATTTTAGAACAGTCCCATTGCATTGAAATACTCGTACGGTACGGGTTGAGTTATATGGCGTCTTGTGAATGGATTTCAATTGTTCCTTTGATCTTCGAATACCAACCTCTCAGTTCAGCGGGAGGATGGTTTTGTAGAAACACCAACTTTTTTTTTTGTCGTTATAACTGTTTAGATTTCAAGCAGGTCCGAAAATCCAAATGTTCTTATCCTTAATTAAGGCCACCGTCGCCTTTTTTTGGAAAACTTTAAAATGAATTCTTAATTTAAGTGCTCAGAGACACTACCTAAGTGAAGGACACAATATAAATGCAAGTCGTTTTTCTTGGTTAATTTGTAAATACTCCTTTTTGAGTACAGTGGAAAACCGGCTTCCAAATTGAGACTGTGTTTCAGAATTTTCCAACACCTGTGGAGTCCTGTCGCTCAGCGGTTAGAGCACTCGCCTTACAAACCTGTGTTCGAATCCAGGTCAGGGCGAAACCTTGGGCAACTTTCCTTACTCCACACGCCTAATAACAATCCCTCCAAAAAAAATTGGTCATTTCAATCCCTGACTGTTTGTGGGGGACGCTGCTGTGAGCAAATTGGCTGCCGCATTTCTCCCACAAATATACAGTCAATTCACTTTACAGTATATTCTGTGAAGCGCTTTGAGACATCTAGAGGAAGTGAAAAAAGCGCTTTATCAAAATGCAAGGATTATTATTATTCTCATTATCAACGCAGTGCACCATCTTAAAACCTTCAGTCAATCACAGGAGAGGTTGGGATGAAGAATATCCTTCGGCCCATCTGATCTCCTCCTTCCCATCACAGCTTGACACTGTTCCTTAAACAACTATCTGACAACTTGTTCCAGTCGTTAATTACCAATCCACAAACATCTAGAAGACGTGAAAAGCGCTATATCAAATGCAAGGATTATTATTTATTATTATTATTCCAAAGCACTGTTCTGGGCTTACTTTCTCAAACCCATTTCAAACTTTACACGAAGCCTTTTTGATGGAGATCTCTCTGTTTTGAGATTCGTCTAATCATTGCTCAACAATACCATTCATCTGAGTTGCTCTCTCCAGCTACTAGCTTGCTCCAGCTGACCACAGCAGTGTACAGCATTGCTGTGACCCTAGTTGGGGATCTGAACTCAAACCGATTTGGCAATAAAACCAAGCCTTGTGTGTTTTGTTTTTGCCGCCTCACACACTGTTTTGACATGGTGAGCAGATGAGTCAACTAACGTTCCTCGATCTTGCTTAGCTTCTCCCACCAAGCCAGCCAGCCACCCCCACCCACCCCCCACCCCAGTAACTTCTACCCCACCCGTGCTTCCTCTTTTTACTCCCGATCTGCAGTCGCTTGCATTTATCGGCTAACGATCATGAAAAATATTGGACGTCTAGTTCCGAATTGATGAATCCAGGCCCGCCTTTAAGATGAGGACTCACCATAGTGCCAACTCAACTACACTGGCAGTGACCTCTCTCTCTCTCTGCTGCCATGGAAACCCAAAGTCTTTTTGGGGGGGAGGAAATAGAACTTATCCGCCTGGGTGCAAAGTACTAAATTCGCCTGGGTCCGACTCAAAAAGTTCAGCCCATTTTATGGCATGAACAAAGCTTTGGAGGAAAGACAAAAAAAAATCAAAGGGCCGAAAACATAAATGCAGTCACCCATAGAGTAGAGAGTAGGCTAATCTGGGTAGCATTCCACATTTCATACCGGTCTCAAGCAAATATTATGTTGGAGGCAGAAAGTCAAACTACACAGTCTCTCTCAGAGGCTTTGAATGTTCAGGAGCCAAATACTCGCTCTTGTATTTTTAACATCCTGAGAGCTGCGTTAACAATCTACCGCAAGTTCGTCTCCCGCCCGACCAGACCTGGCATTGGCGGACGGGCCTTCAGCCTCTCTGCCCCCACACTCTGGAAGTCCAACCCACAATCCCATCCCGCCTCACTCCCTCCCTCGCCTCCTTCAAGACCCTCCTCTTCGACCGTGCCTTCAGTCGCCCTCACGCCTCTGTGCTCTCCCTCATCCCAACCCTGTCCCCGCCCCTTCCACCTCCCCCACTGACTCGTTGGCTACGTGCTTCTCTGTCAAACGAGTGGGGGAGGGGGGGTGCTTTTATAGGGCGTCAAGAGCCATTAAACGCCCTTCGATCATTGTCCCGGAACTCAACAAACAGACATCGACACCAAGTAAAGTCCAGACCATCAACTTACCACTAAGTCGAGGAAGTTTATGTAGTGCTCGAATTCTGGTTGGGTTTCACAGAACTGCCGGAAAAGGAGTCTTCCAATTGGCAGCTTCTCGCAAAGGTTGAAATAGTCTCGTTCTGCAGAGAGAGAGAGAGAGGGAGAGGGAGAGAGAGAGAGAGAGAGAGAGAGGACGTTATGATCCAATTCAAGATCCTCGTCCTCACATTCATAGCCCTTCACGGCCTCGCCCCACCCTACATCTGCGACCTCCTAAACCCCTAACAACCTGCCCGCCCCCTCCCTCCGCTCAGCAGGCTCCGGCTTGCTCCATGTCCCCCAGCCCACCCGCCCCACCAATGGCGGGCGATCCTTCAGCCACCCTGTCCCCAAACTCTGGAACTCCATCCCATAGTCCCTCCTCCTCGCCCCCTCCGTGGCCTCCTTCAAGTCTCGCCTCAAGACTCTCCTCTTCGATGGACCCATCGGAAACTCCTAATCCCCCTCCCCTTCCCTCCCCCCCGTCCCCAGCTCGGGTCTGAAACAATGACTGTCCAGCGCCTTGTGACATCCTCCTGACGTGAAAGGCGCTGTACAAGTGTAATCTTGTCGTTGTTGTTATTCCCTTCAAAGTTGCTCTCAAAACCCATTCATTCCGCGCTTCGCTGACGCAATGCGTTTGACAAAGTTGCAGCGAAGCAGAGTTGAATTGTGCCACTTAATCTGTGGGTTCTATGGAAACAATAGAGCTAAAGGCCATAAATCATCGACCAAGTATCATCTGGAAAGGGATATCGACAGTTATACATCAACAGTCTGCAAACAAACCCTCTCCTCCTCATTAACATCGGGGCTGTTTCCATCAAAAATGCTGACCTCATGTAAAAATTGAGATGGACAGCTTGTTTGCACACGTATCTTTGGCGGATTATGAAGCCTGATACGAAGTCAGTTATTTATTAATGAGTTTTTTTTAATTAGTTCATCAAAATGGGTTGCGGCCAGGTTCGAAATGAACAGTCCTGAGTTACAGACAATAGGTCGATTCGCACACATCCACCTATTTCCTGCCTGCCTCCGTCGCAAACACTGCTCTTGTCAACATATCACATTCCTCCTTGCAAAGTGTCAGCCTGATATTCTCCACCACAACACTAAACAACTGCTTTTCGAAGATAACATCTAGCTCGTGCAGAACTCCGCCGCCCGCATTCTCACCCGTACCAAACTGCGCTCCACCGGTTACCCCAGGCCTCGCCAGACCGCATTGGCTCTCTGTCCTGGAGAGAGGATCGGTCATCATCTCCCCCCACTCCCGCTGGCTCGGCCCCTGGCAACTGATTGGGAAGCGCTCTGAGACGCCGTCCGGCATGGAGTGAGGTCGCTATATAAATCCAAGTTGTTGTTGTTGAAGATCATGAGTTTTATCACCCAAGCCTTGACAATTCACATTTTCTGCCTCAAAAGATGCACCTCAGCCACATAGAATGAGCTAAGTATTAGTTATTTATATCATCATCTTCATAATAATAATCCTTGAATTTAATATAACACCTTTGAGACACCTCAAAGCACAGAATATACGGTAAAGTGAATTGATTGTCTATTTTGTGAGCCAACCAACCCAGCCAATTGTGCACAGTAGAGTCCCCACAAACAGTCTAAATTATTATTTTTTTCTGAAGGGATTTTTAACCCCCTGAAAAGCGATCCGCCAATCGACTAACAACCAGGTTCCTACTTACTGCTGGGTACCCAGAGGTGTGTGGAGTGAGGAAACCTGCCCAATGTAAGCCTAGAGTTTGTAGGCCAGCGGTGAGAATTAGATGGGTAGATATTCCTCTATTAAACAGATTTATTCTATTAACATTTCAGAGTGAGCAGAACCCGGTTTTCACTGTGACATGCATTTTCTGCATACGCTCTTAAAAGACCTTATCGGAAACCAGCCTCAAACTTTCGAGTTTGAGCACTCGTCTCGCAAGCGAGAGACCAGGGTTCGATTACTCCGCACGCCAGGCAATAATCTCTCAAGAAAAAAAAGAACAACAATAAATTGGTCACTTCAATCCACGACTCTAGACTCTAGGCTCGAAGAAGTGTTACACTAATGGGGGAACATTTAGGCCCAGATGGAATTCCTGATGCTTTCAAATGTACTTAACCAACAGGTAACAGACTCAAATTGTAGGCTGACATTCCAGCCTAGCTGGAAGCAGTCCTCCAGACGAAACCTTAAACCCGAGCTTCTGACAAGCTGATCGGGTTTAAACATTCCCGTTTCTCCTGGCTCCCAATCCCCGTAGAGAAACTTGCTCGTTCGTTTCACTCCCGTTCGGGAGACACTGCAGCACGCAAATTGGTTTCAGCGCCTTTGGGACGTCCTTTTCCGACGTGAAAGGGGCTGTACCCACGTGGATAGATATTTGTGGTTCCTGGCGCATTCGCCCACAATGACACTGGTGTGGAGGGCGCTATCTAAACCGAAGTTCTTGTTGTTGTTGTTCTTACGATTATAATTCACGACAACATCCTGTAAAGCGCTTTGAGATAACAACAACAACAACAACAACAAAATGACATGTATAGAGCGCCTTTCACGTCGGGCGAACGTCCCAAGGCGCTGAACAGTCAGGTCGGGACCTGAGCAAGAGAGAGGGGCATGGTAGGGGGGAGGGGTGGGAGAGAGTTGGGAGGCATGGTTGAAGAGGAGGGTCTTGAGACCGACCTTGAAGGAGGGGAGGGGGGAGGGGAGCGAGGCGAGGCGAAGGGACTGTGGCATGGAGTTCCAGAGTGTGGGGGTCAGGCCACATCCATATCAAATGCAAGTAACGATATCGCTATACGGTATAACCAAACTACAGGATTCACCATTTCACCAAAGGTGCGCATGAACAGGCAGAGATGAAGGCGGGCTGCGGAGTTGAGAGTTTGACATAAAAGCCATTTCGTTGAAGGCAGCCCCGATTCAGTCAGGCGGTCGCAAGTCACAAAACTGCTTGCGTCTCCCAAACCGGAGACTCGGATAACCGTTTCCGGTGAGACTCAAGCAGACGGGTGATATTTTGGCAAATCTGAACCTTTGGCACGCCTGCTCCGAAACGGCGTTCTTGGATGTGACAGAGCAGAACAAGGAACGTCAACTGCACGTGATCAAATGTCAAGGTTTTGGCCCCAAAATGCATCGAGGCTTTACTCGCCTTATTGACACTTGGCTTTTCATGTCTGTTGAACTTTTGAGGTTTCTGTGGTGTGTGTAAAAAAAAAAAAAAAAAAAATTTAAGAGGAGTTCCAGACTTTCTGGAACTCTAGATATCTTCTGTGACCACATGCCTCAGCAAAAGTTAAGAGCGAGATACCGTACAATGTACTCATCGGCCAGACCAGTGCCCTCTACAGTTTTGGAAGGACACAATGCAGGAGTTTCTTTTTGTTTTTTGTTCAAAAATAAAATGGGGCTTGTTATCTTTCGTGTCCTTCAATTCGGGTGTAATTTCACCTCGGTCTAGATGCACTCTATCAACGTAGCTTTGTGTTTGCCTAGAAATACACACTCACTCCCAATTTACGGGATACCCTGTGACAATCTTCCTGCGCATTCAGAAATTGGCAAATTGTTGAGTTCGGTCTTAGCTTTCGGGCCGGTAGTTCTGTAGCTCTTACCGAAAACCAACTTAAAAAATAAGGCCTCCGTTGAAAGAATTTTCCGACAGTCTGAAATGTTGCGTCACGGAGTGGAATTTTACCCCTATGGTTATACAATAATAATAATACTAATCCTTGCATTTGATATGATACTAATCCTTGCATTTCATGTCTTCTAGACGTCTCAAAGCGCTTCACAGAATATACTGTAAAGTCTATTGACTCGTGGAGCTCCTGTGGCTCAGTGGTTAGAGCACTTGTCTTGAAAGCTGGGGAGACCAAGCTGGGGAGACCTGTGTTCGAATCCAGGCAGGTCAGGGTGAAACCTTGGGCAAGTTTCCTTACTCCACACGCCTAATAATAATCCCTCCAAAAAAAAAACACAATAATAAAATTGGTCATTTCAATCCACGACTGTTTGTGGGGGACGCTGCTGTGCGCAATTGGCTGCCGCGATTCGCCCACAAATATATACAGTCAATTCACCTTACAGTATATTCTGTGAAGCGCTTTGGGACGTTGATAAGATGTGGAAAGCGCTATATCAAATGCAAGGATTATTATTATTATTATTATATTTGTGGGCGAAATGCGGAAGCCAATTGCGCACAGCAGCGTCCCCACAAACAGTCTTGGATTGAAATGACCAGTTTCTTTTGGAGGGATTATAATGAGGCGTGTGAGTGTGTGTGTGTGTGTGTGTGTCGAGTAAGGAAACTTGTCCAAGGTTTCGCCCTGACCTGCCTGGATTCAAACACAGGTCTCACTTTTGTAAGGCAAATGCTCTAGCCACCGATCTATATGACTCCTATCCTCTTGCCTTAACTCTTCCCGAGACTCTCTCTGCTCACTGTTGTCTGTGGGTTTGATTTCCTATCACCGTTCCATTCGACTCTTGCTCTCGGTTGCTCAGATTTACACCTGCCCCAAAATTGCCCCTTTAAGTATAACCTACATTCAGAGACTAAATACACTGACAGCAATTAAGCAAACCAAGGTTTAGATTTTGCACTCCACAAGTACTTATTAAAATAAGCAGCTCCTTAGAAAGTAAATCACCGTTTAGTTTTCAAGATAGTGTTGTTAAACAATATTTTTT
>JAAILG010024342.1:0-10961 GCA_012026655.1 Hydrolagus affinis
CCCCATCTCTCTCCCCCCCTCACCCCTTGCATACCTGTATATTATATTCGAGTACTATGAATACAATATGGCGGCTTTGCACCTCGGTCTGTGCATTGTGTATAGAGATGAGCATTCTGGGTCTTGTAGTTCAGTGCGCGCGCATTCCGATTTTTTCAATATATCGATTTTTTGAAATGCCTATATCGGCGTATCGATACGAAAATTATATCGGGTTTTAGCAATATATATCGATATATCGCCGGACCCTACCCAGCACACCTCAACTCTGTCCCAACCCAGAGTGCTTCACCCCACCACCGCTCCACACCAACCCCCCAACCCTGCCCCCGCTCAACAAAAACAACTTGGATTTGTATAGCGCCCTCCACACTAGACGGCGTCTCAGTGCGCTTCACAATAAGGGAACCTGGGGCTGAGCCAGTGGGAGGGGGAAAAGGTGACCAAAAGGCAAAGGGAGTGAGGGAGGGAGGGAATTCCAGAGCTGAAGTTGGCTCAGGCCTCTTGTTTGTCCCTGTTACCTTGCGCCGTAGCTCTCACTGGTCGTACCTTCAGCCATTGCGCTCCAAAATTTAGAAACTCTCTCCCTCAACCCCTCCGCCCCTCTCTCCCCCCCCACTGGCTTGGGGTCAGACTCCACCACTGTCAAGCACTTTGGTACTCTACCCCACGTGAAGGGTGTGATATATAAATACAAGTTGTTGTTGTTGGCCCTTCGGCCACTGTGCGTGCCCTCCCCACCCAACGCACACCATGTCACCCCACCCCTCCTGACTCCTCTCCTGTGCTGTGGAGAAGCCAGGCCTCACGGTGACGGCTTACCCTGAGCCGCGAGCGGTGACATGTGCTGGTGGTTCCTGCGGTGAATCTGGTGACGGTAAGCGTAGACAGCGAGTACCAGCACCATGATGCATCCCATTATACCCCCGGCCACCGGCCCCACTGGAGCACTCTTTATCATGTTCAGGGCAATCACCTCGTCACCTGAGAGGGGGAGGGGGGGGGGTAGAGAGAGAGAGAGAGAGAGAGAGAGAGAGAGAAAGAGGAAAGTCATCAGGCAGCACAGGCACCAAATTCCATCCAGTCCCATCCTCACATTATAATATAATAACAATGATAAACCTGCCGTTTGATACAGTCCCTTATCGCGTCATTGAGACGCGTCAAAGCGCTTCACGGGGTGTTGTGGAATGTGGAGTGACTATTTTGTGGGCGAAACACTCCATCCACATTATGTGAGATTTATTATTCATAAGATTCATGTTTGAAAATGCTTTAAAAAGTCTTAATTTGTTTTCTTCTAATACAAAATGACATTGGCAGGGTGGCAGGGTGGGTGGAGGGCAGAGGGCAGGGAGAGGGCAGGGGAGGGCGGGGCAGGGGGAGGGCAGAGGGAGGGCAGGGCGGGTGGCGGGCCAAAGTGGAGGCGAAGTGGAAGTGTCTTGAGACGTGTGGAGGGTCTTAATGGCCTGAAATGGCACTGCCCGTGTGAAGTGCACTGCAGACAGTTGTTGTTGCTCACCCAGGGCCAGCATGTCATCCATATAAGGGCTGTTGGCTCCCACGATTCCCCCAAAACACTCTTTCTGGGAGGCACAGTACGCCTCGTCGAGGTGGGTTTTGCCATCACTGTCCACCATACACCACTCACAGTCCAGCAGACCAATACACTCCCTACCTCACCAAGGCAGAGGGAGAGAGGGGGGTGGGGGAGAGGGGGAGAAAGGGAGAGTGTGAGGGAGAGAGAGAGAGAGGGTGAAAGAGGGTTATATTGCAGCACAACATATACTCACACTAATGATAATAATTCATATAGCGCCTCATCACATCATTGAGACGTCTCAAAGCGCTTCACAGAATATACTATAAAGTGGAGTATTTTGTGGAAGAAACTAATTGTGCACGGCTGTGTTGTGTATTGAGTGATCAGATCACGATTTTTTTTAAAAAAGCCATTATTACCCGCTGGAAAGAGATCCGCCAATCGACTAACAATCGGGTTCCTACTTACTGCTCATTGTGTTGTGTAAGGAAACTGGCCTAAGGTTATATTAATATTAATAATATAATAATCCTTGCATTTGATACAGCGCTTTTCACATCCTATCAACGTCTCAAAGCGCTTCACAGAATATACTGTAAAGTGAATTGACTGTAAATTTGTGGGCGAAACGCAGCAGCCAATTGCGCACAGCAGCGTTCCACAAACAGCCGTGGGTTGAAATGACCAATTTTATTATTGTGTGTTTTTGGGGATGGATTATTATTAGGCGTGTGGAGTAAGGAAACTAGCCCAAGATTTTGCCCTGACCTGCCTGGATTCGAACACAGGTCGCAAGCATATAAAGTGAGTGCTCTAACCCCTGAGCTACATGAGTTGGCTGAGAATCAAACCTGGGTCCTCTCACTTGCGAGGCGAGTTCTCTAACCACTAGGCTAGGAACCTCCACTCACACACAAAATCAATCCCCACGCAAACCTGCCTTGCTCTAAACACAACCAGTCAACAGCCCCCACCACCCCCCACGTTACTCAGGCATTTAACCCCTTCACCTGTGACCTCCACCCCCTAACCTCTGACCTTAGCACTTACCCGCTGGACTCTCTCTCCCGACACCGGGTGTTGATGCACTGGGGGAGGGTCTCCTGCAAGGTGGGGTCAAAGGCCGCCAGGGTCAGCGGCTCCTGGTGAACTTCACAGCTCGGGTTCCTGCCACAGGAACGTTAGTTAGCGTCCTCACCACACGTCACCACAACCCGCGCGCACACACACACACACACACACACAGTCTCGCACACACGCAGCCTCACGCACACACATACACGCAGCCTCATATGCACGGAGCCTCACACTCGCTCACACACAAACACATAAACGCAGCCTCACACTCGCTCGCGCGCACACGCACACAGCGTTCATAATGCCCTAAGCTTCAGTGACTTCTGTCAGGTGTAGTTTTTAAAGGAAACATTCCTCGCAGAGGGACAGACAGCGGTTCTCACCTGTTCTCGGCGTTGGTCAGGTTGCCAGTACATTCATTAACCTCCAGGGGGCACTCACAGGGGCACTCACACTCGTTCTGCTCCATTCTGCAGATAAAATACACCGAGATCTGAGCAACTCTGCACCTCCCCCAAGCCGAGACCCCAATCTAACTCCCATTAGTTACAGCATGCTAAGATCGCATATATATATATATATATAATAATAATTCTCGGATGTGATATAGCGCCTTATCACGTCTTCTTGACCCCTCAAAGCGCTTCACAGAATACACTGTAAAGTTGATTGACAGTATTTTTGTGGGCGAAACATGGTACCCAATGATGCACAGCAGCGTCCCACAAATGGTCGTGGATTGAGTGACCAACCGTGGGGGAGTATGTGAGGGAAGTGGGGTGGGCAGGTTGAGGGGCTTGTGGTGGGGGGTTGAGGGTTGTGTGGGGGAGGTGGGGTGGAGCCCTGGTACTCACCGGTGGCAGTTGAGGCACAGCCTGTCTACCATGCTGCAGGCACAGAAGGCCAGGGCATCACAGGTCTCGTTGACGAGGCCGAGGAAGGTGTTGGTGCCGGGGATGCGGATCAGCCGGTACCGGGAGCAATGGCTGCCGTGCACCAGATTAGTCAGGTCCCCCTGTGTCACACACACACACACACACACACACACACACACAGGTCAGTCAGTACACTTCCCTCACCCATGCCACACTCCCTCTTCTGCCCTCCCCCCACCCCTCCCTCCAGCGAGCGAACGACCCAGTCTCAAAGACCCAGAGATAATAATAATAATAATCCTTATATTTGATAGAGCGCATTATCACCTCGTCGAGACGTCACAAACGCGACAGAATATACTGTAACGTGAATCGACTGCATTTTGTGGACAAAACGCAGCAGCCAATTGCACGCACGAGTGTCCCACACACAGTCGCGGATTGAGTGACTACACTATTTCTATGCTTGTTTTCAAAAATGCATTATGGCCTCAGAACACAATCCCACAATGAACTAACAACACTGAGTTTCTATTTACTGCTGGGTAAACAGAGGCGTGTGCGGTTAAGGAAACAAAGATTTCGCCCTGACGGGGATCGAACCCGGGTCCTCTCGCTTGTGATGCGAGAGCGCTGAACCACGACAGGTCTCCCCTACTCCCCTTGCTTCTTCCCCCCACAGTCCCCCACCCCCCTGCTCCGAGCGCTGGAGGACTGTGCTCACCACGATGCTGGTGTTGAATTTGTAGAACCTCTGCACCGTCCGGTCGCTGAAACTGTTGCACAGATTTTTCTTGACGAAGTTGGGATGGTTTAAAATATCGTTGGCCACTAGCGGCTCCTGCTCTCACACACAGAGAGAGAAAGAGAGAAAGCGAGAGGGAAGGAGATGGTGGGAGGTGGGGGGGAAAAGGAGGCAGAGAGAAAGAGAGAGGGGGAAGAGTAAGAGGCATTCACAATATCTTGTCACTGTACATCTCGCACGCTTTGCTGTCGATCAGTGCAGTGCCTGGTTTTCCAGTTGAACGCAGCAGAGATTTTTGTTCACAGTAATGTAGTCCTCCTTACACTCGACTTTCACATCAGTAGGTCCATCTGCCTCACAGGATTTACTGTCAAGTGTAGTGACTTATCCCGCCCTTCCACCAACCCTGGAAAAGCGATCCCTCAATCGACTAACAACCGGGTTCCTATTTACTGCTGGGTAAACAAGGCTTGTGGGGAGGAACAAGGAAATTTCCCCAATATTTCACCCCGCCCGGGAATCCAACCCAGGTCCTCTCGCTTGCGAGGCGATCGCTCTAACCACTGAGCTACAGGGCTCCACACAATGTACACAGTGCACTAGTCCTCCCGACGTGAAAGGCGCTGTACCAATGTAACATCTTTGTTGTTGATGAGCCCCAGGACTCCCCACAGGTTTGAGCTGAGACCAATACCTTGTGTGTGATGTGCTGCTGCTCTACAGGAGCATGGCCTTTGGGGTCAATCAGTGTGGGGTGAGCCAGCAAGTAACCTTTGTCCTCCATTATAAAGCACCTGCGGGAGGGAGGGGAGGGAGGGTGTGTGAACAAGTGAATGAGCTAGATAGAGAGAGCAACCGAGAGACAGAGAAAGTCACAGAATGAGAGTGAGACAAACAAAGAGAGAGAAAGAGACAGACAGAGAGTAGAGAAGGGAGTACACAAGAGAGTTAAGAGCACACGAAAGAGAAAGAACAAACGACAAAGAGAGATAGAGAGAGTGGTCCGTCAGTGAATCACTGCTCCTTGCGGAAGGGTTTGCAAACTAACGAAGGTTAGCAGGTTAGCGAGGGTTGAAAGCTTACCTAATCTTGTTGCCGCCATCTTGGTTGCAGACGGGCAGCAGATCGAGCAACACCTTGTAGAAATACCTCAGGGTGAAATCAATCCCCATCACAGCTACAGTATGTCCGGGGGCTGAGAGCGAGCTGCGGAGGGGAAGGGGGGGGTGGTGGGGAGAGAGACAATTTGACAGGTGTGAACCAGGTGTCAGAGGTGTGTGTATGTGTGTTAGTGTGGGGGAGGGTGGGGGCATGTGGGACATGTATAGTGTGTGTGTGTGTGTGTGTGTGTGTGTGTGTGTGTGTGTGTGTGTGTCGGGGTCAGTGGTATGTGTGTGGCTGGTGTGTATGAGACAGGTGTTTTTGTGGGGGATGTGGGTTTGAGGTGTGTGTGTATGTGTTTGTAGTGGGTGGGGTGGGAGGGGGTGTCACATTACCTGGAGGAGTGGATGGTGTGGCTGAGGGTCACCACGTAACCAGCACCCCCGACATCCAGGTAGGGGCCGGTGAAGGTGATGAGAGCTGGGTTAGCCATGGCATGCAGATACCTGGGGAGGGGCGAGAGAGACAAGAACTGAGTGTGTGGGGCTGCGAGGGGTATCTGTGTTGCTCACTGTCTCCCCCCACAATCCCTACTTTGGGGAATACACCCACTCCCCACGCCAGCGTACTAATAATAATAATAATAATCCTTGTATTTGATATCACATCTTATCGATGTCTCAAAGCGCTTCACAGAATATACTGTAAAGTGAATTGACTGTATATTTGTGGGCAAAATGTGGCCCAGCAGCGTCCCCACAAACAGTCATGGATTGAAATATCCTATCTATTATTGTTTTTTGAGGGATTATTATCAGGTGTGTGGAGTGAGGAAACTTAACCAAGGTTTGACCCTGCGTGGGACTGAACACAGGTCTCACACGTGTAAGGCAAGTGCTCCAACCACTGATATGCAGGACTCCAGTTGTGCAACAGGTGATTATACAACTTGTATAGATCAGACTCTGGAACACTCTTCGTCTAATCCTTGCCCCTTCCGTGACCAGCTTAAGGTTGTGTTTGACTCCCATCAGAGGGAATGCCCACTCGCTCACCACTGCCTCCTAGTGGCATCAAAGGCCTTGTCCATGAGGGAGCCGGGGTAGATGCGGAGCACGCCGTTGGGAGTTGCTATGTAACGTCTGACGATGTAGCTGTAGAGCGCGCTCACTTCCGTTTGGGAGATCCATTCATCCGTCACGTGGCTGGTCGCCATGACTTCACTTCTGACAGAGGACTAGAGCGAGAGATAAACCGAGAGAGAAAGAGAGAGAGACAGTGATTACTGAGACACCACCCGAATGTGGAGGGCGCTATATAAATGCAAGCTGCTGTTGTTGTTATTATCATAAATTATGAACACACGTGGCATGAACTTGAGTGTCTATTCCCATGGGGATAAGAAGGTTGAGGGGTGATCTGATCAAGATGTTTAGAATGATCCAATGTGTGGGTGGGGAGGCTGTGTGTGTTTGCGGGTGTGTGTGGGGGGATGTGTGTGTGGGGTGCGCGTGTGTGTGTGGGGGGGTATGGGGTGAGTGTGTGTGTGGGTGTGGTGGTGTGTATGAGGAGAGTGTGTCTGTGGGGATGTGTAAAGGTGTGCCGGCCAGTCTTACCTTGAGGCCAGGATTGGCGATGAGGCGAGTGTTGTCGCTCAGGTAGGCGGTGTAATGCTCTACCATGCGCTTGGTCTCGGCCTGGCTCAGGTGCTCGAAGGGAGAAGAGAAGCTGCCAGCGGACAGCATGACGGTCGGGCTCTCTGTGGGACAGCAGCAATGGTTAGCTCTGACCAAAGCTCTGACCAAAGCACCGAGCTCCGTGCCAATCTTTAGATCAGACGTTAAACTGGCAGCAGAGGGAGGGGTCGACGTGAGGGTTGAGGACATGGGAGTGAGTGGAGGGTGTAAGGGTGAGGGGGAGGGTGTAAGGGTGAGGCGATGACTGGGTGTGATGGGGAGGGGAGGTGGTGAGGGAGAGGGTATGAGGGGGAGGTTGTGAAGGGGTGAGGAGGGAGTGAGGGGGTGTCAGGGAGGGTGTGATGGGGTGGGTGTGAGGGGGTGTCAGGGAGGGTGTGATGGGGTGGGTGTGAGGGGGAGGGGGGAATGTGTGTGGTGTGACATACCGAGTGTGGCCAGCTGTTTGAAGTGTATGCAGGAGGAGGGTTGGCCCAGCAGGTCGAGCCTGTGATACAGTAACTTGCTGCTCGGGGCCGTGTTCAGGTTCCTCAGGTGTTTGACGGGCACCTGTGGCTGCACCACCACAATACACAGGATAAAGGACGTGTCCTGGACCTGTCAATACACACACAGTTACTGCTGCTCTCACACACACACACACACACACACACACACACACGGTTACTGCTGCCTGTCACTGCTCTCTCTCTCTCTCTCTCTCACCAACACTGAACTCAGTCACTTACTGCATCACTGACAATGGTAAATAACCCAGTAACTAACTCAGAATATACAGTAACTTATCATCTCTTGCTTGCCTCAAAACACAATAATTTTAACTCTGTAGTACAGTACGATATCACTAGTAATAACATAGTATCCTGGTGACTTGCCAACAGAGTAAGTACTGATAACTAGCGGTAATATTAAATGGGCATATAGTAGGGTCCGGCGATATATTGGTTATATCCGATATAATTTTCATATCAATATGGCCGATATCAGAATTAAAAATATATCGATATATCGAAAAATTCGATATGTAAAAAAAATCGATATATCGCAAATATCAGTATATCGTGTCCGGCGATATATCGGTATAATGCGGACTTTTTCAACTTACCTTGTCGATGTCCGAATGCGCACGCACATTGGAATGCGCGCGCATGCGCAGGTCAAAAAAAAACCGCGATATCGATATATACCGATATGGGCAAACCCTAGCATATAGTAACTTAGTGACCTGGTGATTTAGTGCCTTAGTAATTTAAATCAGTAATGTGCTTCCCTCTCTCCCCCCTCCCTGTTGAGCAGTGAGCAGGGTGGGGGGGGTGGTGGGGGTGTACCTACCAGTTTCCAGGCGTAGCTGACGGTGTAGGTGAGGGGGCGGGTGTCACGCAGGCGGTTGATATGCCAGGCCAGGGAGGAGTTGACGGGCACCGTGATGACCTGACTCCCCAGGGGGAGGCTGGGCAAAGACGCTGGGTTAGTCACAGTGAGCCATTGGTAGCCCACGCCCTCACCTCAGTCCCCATCTCCAAGCCAAACCCATGCCCCCACAACTCACTCTCTCCGCTGACACGTTGAGCCCCACCTACTGCCAATCCACTGCCCACTCAACACCCACCCCACCCCCACCACCAAATCCAACCTGCCCGAACTGCCCCACCTCCCGACAACTCGCCTCACCCACAAGCCCCACACTCCCGCACCAGCCCTCAATAGACGCCACAGCCCCCTACCCAATGGGACACCTCACCCAGGCAAAAACACTGCCCTTCCCATTCCCCCAGTCTCACCCCCCACCTCTCCCAACCAGCCAATGTCCCCCGCACTCCCTCTACCTGAGGATGTCATGTCTGACGGGCTGGAACCAGGGAATATTCTCGTAATGAATGATGTCGGTGTGAAGCGGGGGCTCGGTCAGCAGGTAAGGTCGTGTCAGTGAGGGGTGCATCAGGGTGTAGCCTGCAACAGGGAGAGGGGGGGGTGGGGACAGTGAGAGACAGAGAGGGTTAGAGGCTGCGAGATGTCTCTCTCTGTGGGAATGAAAGGAGCTGTGAGATGTCTCTGGTGGAATGAGATGATGTGTGTGTATAGACGGGCTGGGGACTTGTTACCCTTGTTGTCGATCAGGAAGGTGTAGGAGGCAGATGAGTCCTGGTAATAGGTGACATCCTCCAGGATGTAGGCCAGGTTGACGTCCACTCCCACGATTCCCAGCAGCATGTTCCCAAAGTAGCAGGGCTTGCTGACTGTCATGATGAGGCCTGCAGACAGAGGGCACCACCGGTCAGCCACACACACGCACATACACACACAGGCGCTCGCGCACCAAGCCAGGGTTGGGTGGAGCGGATGGGAGGCAATGCTGCTTAGGAGTGGACGGAGGAGGTCCCCATGATGACCCAGCGTCCAATCTCTAACAAAACTACACTTAGTTTTCGCTTAACGTCACGGTTGTGTTCACAAAAAGTACGACTTTAAGCGAAACTTACGGGAACTCGCGCACTGGACGTTCAGCGTCTATGTACGCCTACGCTAGCCAAAGTAGTGTGTTTCCACCTGGGCAAACGACGTAATAGCGAACGTAGCGACGTTAAATGAATATATGTCCCCGCTATGTATCAGCTGTGTAACTGGGACCCACCATCGCCCATCTCGTCACTGTAGGGGAGGCTGAAGACAGGCTGGTCGATCATGCGGTTTGGGAGGTTGGTGTAGAAGCGGCCCACAGTAGTCTCCAGGTTGCTGAGCTGGTTCAGTACCATCATGGTTCCCTTGACTACGGGCAGCCCGGTCCGGTCCGGGACCCCGTACTTCCCCGCATTCTGCTCCGCCAGGTCCCGTAGGAAAGCCAGCTCCTTCAGCCCCGTCACTCCCTCTGTGGACATAACAACAACTTGGATTTATACAGCGCCCTCACTCACTCCATGCCGAATTGCGTCTCAGAGCGCTTCATAAGAACATAAGAATTAGGAGCAGGAGTAGGCCATTCGGCCCCTCGAGCCTGCCCCACCATTCAATAAGATCATGGCTGATCTTCTCACCTAACTCTAATTACCTGCCCTATCCCCATATCCCCTAATCCCTCTATTTCTAAAAAATCTATCAGTCTCAGCCTTGAAAATGTTCAAAGACTGAGCTTCCCAATAACGGATCCCGGGTCCGAGCCAGGGGGAGGGGGGGGGGCGGGTGAAGGCGCAGTCGAAAAGAAAGGTCTTTAGCCGTGACCTGAAACTGGGAAGAGAGGGGGCGAGGCGGGGGGTGTGAGGAAGGGAGTTCCAGAGCTTCGGAGCATAGTGGCTGAAGGTACGGTCGCCGATGGTGGAGCGGACAATTCAGGGGGACATGGAGGAGGCCAGACCCGGTAGTGTGAAGGCAACTAGTGCTGTTTAACACAGGATTAAAGTCAGCTGCTCAGGTTACCTGACTATCGCTCACACCCCACCCAGCTCTCCTCAGCCTCTCGCAAAGCACCTTAACCAAAGCTTCTGAAAAGGGGGCTAAAAGGTGGTGCCAAACACACTCCCTCCCAACCCCCCCCCCCACCACCACACGCATCCATAGCCCCCTTCTCCCTCCCCCACCCCAGAGCCCCTCACATTCCCTACTCCACAACCCCAAATACACACTCAAGCACACATGCACAGCACATTCGATCCATGCACTCATTTAGTGTGGAACCTCCCCCCCCTCCACACACAACAAATGTTGCTGAACACCCCCCACTCCCAACACAAACACAGCCCCCCCACCCACTGACTCACCATTCATCAGAGCGTATGTGAGCAGCATGACAGAATTGTTGAGTCGCCTGTTCTCCTCGCTCACCGCGCTCAGTGTGGCCGCCTTCTCAGCCTCCGACCCACTCCGAGAGGTGGTGCCTGATGACAGGTAGACAATCACCATGTCTGTGGCTGTAGGCAGTGAGCGGGAGGGGA
>JAAILG010024343.1:0-10961 GCA_012026655.1 Hydrolagus affinis
CGTGGGGGGGAGGAAAGAGGAACGGCGGCGGGGTGGGGGGTGGGGGGAGAGACAGGGTGGATGTGATAATATACAGATAGATAGAGATGGGGGGGGGGATGTGAGAGAGGACAGAGACACAGAGACACAGACAGAAAAACACAGAGATGGAGAGAGTGAGTGTGAGAGACACACAGAGAGAAAGATATTTACCTCCTGAGGAGATAGGCCCCGAATGCGCGCGCACCCCGAATGCGTGCGCTGTGCGTGCATGCACAGTACAAAAAACCCAAAAATATCGATAAATTTCGGTATATCTTGATGTGAGCCAGTCGATATATCTAAATCGCAAAATTTCCATATCGACGGACCCTAGTAACAACCATAGAATATTCTTACATCCTCGCACACTCTCTGGGTGTACCGTATCCTCTTCCCTGCTAAGTTTTTATCTTTCATCTAATTTCCTGTGTACAATTCCATAGGTATCATTGCCCAGAGTACTTTGCCTAACTCATGATTATTCATATGTGTGTGTGAATGTGTTATTGAGTGTGTATGTGCCACTGAGTGAGGGCAGGCTATCTAATTTTAGGTAACATAACAGTTGAGCCTGTTCCTGGGTTTACTTGACATATCTAGTTATATACTTTCCAGCAGGGATATCTCAAAGCTATCAGGAGGTTGACTTTATTTTCCTACCTCACCCAAAAGCTATTTGTGGTCACAGTTCAGAACTTGAACTCAGCACACATTGGAATTCCAACCTGCAACTTTTTGGTCTATATGGCCTAGTACTGCATCTATTGTGCATTTGCGCATTTAACCTCAATCTCAGGGAGTGGTAACTGCATTTTATCTCAAAGTACTAAAATCAAATTACACATGTAGGAATTTGATTTACATATCACTTATCTTGCTCACTTTGTTTCCTTTCCCATTCTTATTCCCAACATTATGAGATGACAAGACATCAGATAAACAAAATCTATTTGGCTACATCCTTTAAGAACATCACATCTGCTGTCTTCCCATACAGATGCAAGCTGTATTTTTCAAATTAGTCCAATATTCTGACCTCAACCACCCATCCTGACAACCTGTTCCAGTCATTAATTATCCTGAGGGTAAAGAAATACTTCCTTGTGCCTGATATAAATTTCCACCTGTGTCCTCTTGTTCTGCTGCCTCAATATATCTAAAGTATCATTCTGGATTTATATTCTTAATCCCTTTTTAATATCTTATGTGCCTTTATAAAGTCCAGTCTGAGATATTGTTTCCAAGACTGAAAAGCCCCAGTTTATCTGAATGTTCCTTATATGTTAATCTTTTAATACTGTAATGCAAATCATTGTCTTTACACTCCTCTGCACTGTATTTAGAGGCCTGGATTCTCCTTATGTTCTGGAGACTAAACCGACATTCAATACTCTAGATGTGGCCTGACCTGAGCACTGTATAACTTCAGTATGGTTTTTTGGGATCTGGACTCAACAGATATGGCAATATAGTCTTGGCAAGATCTATGACATACATGGAGTACATGTTTCCTATTCTTTCTTCCTACATATAATACCTTTACATATCTGTATTAATCTTAATTTGTCAGTCCTCAACTCTATCAAGTGCTCTTTGCAAGATGTTTGCTACTCAGTCGTCGTCCTGTGTCCTCTCTCCACCAAACCTCGTCCACATGATATTTTCTGAAAATGTAACTGTTTTACACTGGGATTCTGAATCCTGGTCAATTATTGTCTACAATAAACAGGAGGGTTTCAGTGCAGACCCCAGCGACACCCCAAGTTAATACCTACCACATTTTAAACAAAGCTCTCTTAACAATAACTCTCTGCATCCTTCCCTTCAGTCAATTTTGAATCCATTACAAACAGTTATTTGTACACAATGTTACAATAATCAGTCAATTCAATGTTAATAGCATCAGAGGTTCCTACCTGGTAACCTGAAACTTTTCCATCCAACATTGTGGTTGATAGCTGACCAAAATCATTGAACTGTGACAAGATGTTTGAGTGACAGGCAACCCTGAGACTTGAACTTACAACCTTCATGCTGAGAGATGAGCACTCCACAGCTTCAGCTACTGGGTCACCATCACACAATCCTAGCTTGTTATTTTTCCATACTTTAACATGTGTTTGATTTATTTATTAAAGATATTTATACAGGATATCCAAGTTAAGCTTCAAATCTTGTTTACAACAGTTTCCTGTGCAAGGGCAGCTAACAGACACAAGACAGCCCAAGGGACAAAGTGGATATAACACAGATCAACACGTATAGTTGTTAACAATTTGTATTCCTTAGTTCTGTGCTGCAGTAATTTCAGAATAATGCTTAAATCTTTTGTTTAAAACTTACAAGGCTGCAAACTAACTGTACATCAAGAGGGAGCAAATTGCATAATGTTTTATGATGTTTTGTCTTTCCATGTCAGATTGTGTATATTGTTACATTATTTTTCCTGTGCAGAGGGGCTAAGGGGGGTTGCTGGTACTGGACAGGGGTGAGTGAATGTAACTTACTGACTTTGTTAGGAGTTGAAAAGCAAAAAGCATCGCTTCCTGCAACAGCAGCATTCCTTTCTGCAGCACAGTGGTTTAGCTCTACCCAGCTGCTATATCTCATTAACGCGCATTTGACCATTACGGCAGACTTCTGAGTGCTGACACTTGAAAGGCTGAGGCATGCGCTGGCAAGCCATCAACTAAGGCAACAGGAAATCGCCTGAAGACGACAATGAGAAAACACCAGCTGCAAAAGCTAAAGCAAAATAACTGAACATGTTTGCTGTTCACTTCTTTTTCATTTTAATTAGTATCCTATACATTCTAATACAGATTAAACAATCCCCCCACCCCCGGTATGTATTTTGTACTAAAATGAAAAGAACAATAAGACGATAGTTTTGCCTGAAATATATGCTGAAGTCAATTGACAGAATGTATATACATTCGGTTAAATGCAGATTTGCACACATTTTATTCATAGGCATAAGAAGCAACTTCTGAATAAAATCGGAAATCTGGAAACATGTCAACTTGGACAGTATCTTGATCTTATATCAAGACTTAGGCTAAAAAAAACTCCAGAAGAAAATATTTACCCAACAAATGCTATTGAAAATAAGCAGCTAATGTTCCTTGAATCAACAGCAAAACATAATAATCTAATTTCACTGTGTAAAGCACATTGTGGAACATCACAATTATATTATGATATAAATATTTACAGATAACAGATAAAAATATTGTTTTCCCATTGTGTGGCAACATTGATGCAATGCACCTGAAATGGAAGACAAATATCATACAAGTTGTGGTTAAGTGGATTGAGAATACTGTACTATTGCTCAAGCAATGAAGCAATAATGATCAGTTCATGGATTGCAAGGATTTAAATTCAATACCCTAATCAGCTGAGTACTAGTATTATTGGCCACTACACCCAGTAATATAGCTTTGCCATCTACTGTGTGCTTGAATGCGCTTCATGGGGTGGAGTCTCATGTTAAACATATGTGTGGACTGTGAGATGGCTGAAGCATATAATTGATCACAGCATTTATCTGATGGTCGGATATGTGCTGTTACACTGTACTTGGTAATACTCTAGCTTTCTTCAGCTAGCTCATTTGACAGCGTGATGAATATCAAACCTGCAGGGGATTCTGTCTATCCTTTATACACTGTCAGTTACTTCAGTTACATTAACTTTAACTCAAACTATTAAATACCAACATTCAAAAGGAGGGAAAGTACTATAATTCACCCCCCAAGGCACCTATTCCATTATTGAACATTGAACAGATTCAATTTGATTTGGTTTTATGCAGGTTTCCTGAAACCGTCAAAAGTTACTAAAATTGTTAACTTGGTTGCTGCAGAAATCCCAATTTAAATTGGGTTTAGCTTGCTTATGGTAGTATAATCTTTGCATTTGATGTACTGTAGCATGCTCATTTCTGCTAATTGTAGTTAACACTGTAATGTTGTATTGTATTTGGTAGCTCCTGTGTGATTTTCAAATGTCTCCTGGCTGTTCTTGCTACTTTTTGTACAGTTTCCAATATATTCTCGCTTTATGTCCTCACTTTGGCCCTTATCTAATTTCTTTAAAATAAAGAGGCAGATTTTCCCCCAAAATGTCACCAAACAGTAACAAAATCAACAACAACAAAATTACATTTGGAGAGTGCCGTTCACATTGGGAAATCAGAACGGTGAAGTTTCAAGTGTGAGAACTGCAATTTTGTACATAATAATATTGTAACAGACAGAGGATCAAATGTAATCATGAACAATTTATGTTTCACCAATAACTCTTTGAAACATATCCAACACTACTATAAAAAAACGCAAAATACTACAGATGCTGGAAATCTGAAACAAAAACAGAAATCGCTGGGAACACTCAGCAGGTCAGGTAGCATCTATGGAGAAAGGAAAAGTGAGTCAACGTTTCAGGTGTACGACCCTTTGTCAGAACTGGGGCATGTTGGGAGGGAGAGGCTTTTAAGGACTAACATAGGGAGAGATAGGGCAAGGAAGACAAAGGAGAAAATGGGATAGAGGGCAGGAGATGATGGGTTAAAGAATTGTTTCCTGCTGTGAAGTCCTTGTGCAATACAGCAACTTGAATTAGTTGGTAGCCTCAGGGTCAGAAAATGATGGATTCAATTTCCATGTTGGAACTTTCATCTTATAATCTAGGCTCACATTTCAGTGCAGTACTGGGGGAGCATTGCATTGTTGGTGGTGCTATTATTTGGGCGGAGACATGAGATTCGTGTTCAAATGGAAATCAAAAGATCCCATATCTACTTTTGAAAGTTTCTCTTGTTGTCCTGCCCAATATACCCCAATTAAATTGTTCATTTAGCACCTGGCTGTTTGAGGGATGGTGCTGAGTTCAAATTGGCTTCTTATTTTCTTACAAGCACACAGTCATTTCACTAAACAGTTATTATTTGTGAACTTTGTTTAGGTGCTATGTCAAGAACTGTTTTTCATGTGGCCGTAAGAATCTACCTTGGTTCTACACTGCTTGGTTTCAGCCACAGGAATCACAGGGATGAAGTATCACTATTCTCATGCCCATTTTATTTTTATTCAGGACTTTCTCTGGTGTCTGGAAGTATGCTTTAGTATAAGCTTCTTAGACCTCAGACCCAAAGGACAACTGAGACACATGAAATCAAACAGAGGAACAGGAATTTAAAGTAAGTGGTATTATCAGACACAGTTATACTGCGGATAGAATAACAGCTGGTCATGGATGATTTGTTTTAAATTTGGTCATATGTGTATGTTCAATCCCCAATCCGTTGGGGACACCTTATGACATCTGAACCTATCTTACACCACCTGTTATTTCTGCATATACACTGAGCAAATATTCTGGTGTTTCTGTTGTGCAACCATTGGCTACTATTGTGTTCAAGTTGAGAATAAACAAATGGGGAAAAATGATGAACAGTCAAGAAAGTTTGGAATGAGCACAATGTCAGCAAAGGTAAGAAAAGGGTATCTAAAAGAATCGTGGGAGGGAAACAGTGTATTTTGATTGCAGTACTGTAATGTAATTTGTGGAACTCTTGTAGTTCAGTGGTTAGAGCACTTGCCTTACAAGCGTGAGACATGTGTTTGAATCCAGGCAGATCAGGGAGAAACTTTGGGCGAGTTTCTTTATTTGCTTAATAATAATCCCTCCCAAAAAAATGCAATAATAAAAATTGGTCATTTTCAATCCACGACTGTTTGTGGGACACTGCTGTGCGCAATTGGCTGCTGTGTTTTGCCCACAAATATACAGTTAATTCACTTTACAGTATATTCTGTGAAGCGCTTTGAGACATTGATAAGATGTGAAAAAGTGCTATATCAAAATGCAAGGAATATTTTTATTTAGTGTTAACCTATCCATCTCATCTAAGTGATAAAATGTGGAATTCTTATTTAAAATAAAAAATCTAAATCTCTTCAATTCTATCTCTGCCTTTAATTGTACTATTATTCTTTACAATCCTTGCTTAACCGCTAAGAAAATATTTTAAAATCTTCTACTTACCTTCTTTCCCCTTAGCTCAGTCTCACTATTCTTTGTAAACGTTTACAATATATTTTCCTTGACTGAAAAGGCACCATTAAGGCTTTACTCAGTCAATCTTTGGCAAATATTTCAGCACAAACCTGGTTGTTATCCATAATCTCCAGTCCTCATAGTGAATCAACACTTGTATGGTGCTTAGAAGCTTAAAATTAAGATGACATGAAAGAAATGATGTTCCATAATAATAACAATGCACACGACAGTTATGTAGCCCTGCCCTGATTGAGATTGTACATAAGTTGCTCTTCAAATGCCAGGAATGTAATCATCGGAACTTGTCTGTACCACCACAAAATGACAAACATATTGGAGGAAGAACAGATAGCAAATTGCTTAAGCATGGTGCTCATTTACATGTTTGTGTTGTGTTATAAACATGCCACTGTAAAATACACATTCCCTTGTAGATCTGCACCAAACCCCATAGAAAAATAAGTTAGAAAAAGACATCCAACTTTGTTGTTATGGTTCTGAGCATGGACAACAATCCTTTGTATGCCACCCAAAGTGTTCTTTTAATTGCTATTCTGCATCTCTGTGGACACACTATAGCAAAGTTATGCATCAAAAGCCAATTCAATGCAATATTTGCAATAGAATCATACACATCAGCAGTTATAGTAAAGCTCCACTGTCGGCCCTGGATTGCTCTCACCATGATGTCTGAGTGCAACTGGAATACAACATTACATTACATATAAGGCAAGTGTACAAGATCTGAGCTCTCCTAAAATAACAGTTGAAGATTCAGGTGGTAATTATTGGGGTTCTCAGAGGAAACCACGATGAGTGCAGGGGGCTTTGAGGTTACAGGCCCAAGAATAAGGCCCAAAGGAACCAAAAGCAAATTGCTTGCAATCACAACATTTGGTTGATTTTCAACCACATCAAGTCTAATACTGGAGTGAGTTTTTATTGTTTGATGGGCTCCAGCAGGTCCTGACTACTCTGAGCAGATTGTTTGTAATTCCCTGCCCTACCCCAGGCGTACAGCACAGTATTTCTTGAATTCTAACCAAGCAACAGGAAATGTCACAAATAATATTTCCAACTCTATAATTTAAACAACTAGTTATACATCCAGAACATTTAAAGGACAGGTGTAAGCAATTCATTGCAATACAAAAAATCCATTGATACTCCCATTTTTCATCAGATATTCTCTCTATACTTAAAGTTACTGGGTTGCCAACATTATATTTTCTTCAAA
The DNA here is from genome assembly GCA_012026655.1 of Hydrolagus affinis. Classification (NCBI taxonomy): domain Eukaryota; kingdom Metazoa; phylum Chordata; class Chondrichthyes; order Chimaeriformes; family Chimaeridae; genus Hydrolagus; species Hydrolagus affinis. Next base: position 7,325 of record JAAILG010024343.1, read on the forward strand.
CATCCTACATAAACCTACAGTATTTATAGTCCCATTGACATTTCATGATTTCAAAAGCAATTCAGCATCAGTAGGATATCAGTGCTGCAGATGTGTTTTGATGGTTGCACAGTGAATTTGCAAACAAATGAAAGCATCAGAGATCTATCTTCTATGAGAAGAAATGTCCCCACATTATGAATTATGTAAAGAATGTATTGTGTACATTTATCAATTTAAAAAAGATCTTTAAAAATATCTAATAATAATAATAATTCTTACATTTGATATAGTGCTTTTCATGTCTTCTAGACAGCTCAAAGTGCTTCACACCATGCTCTGTAAAGTGAATCGACTGTATATTTATGGGCGAAATGCAGCAGCCAATCGTGCACAGCAGCGTCTCACAAACAGTCAGGATTGAAATGACAAATTTATTATTGCTTTTTTTAAAGGGATTATTATCAGGTGTGTGGAATAAGTGCTCAGGGTTTCACCCTGGAATCAAACCTAGGTCTCTCGCTTGTAAGTCGAGTGCTCTAACCACTGAGATACAGGACTATAGAAGTTGAGGTACACATCAGCCTTGCAGCATAGATTTTCCTGCACTTTCCCTGTATCCTTGACGTCCTCTCGCTGTGTCTGAATACTAGGATTGCTTTTTTCCCTCCCCCGACCGCCCTCCCCGAGACCTCTCTGACCTAAGTGAAAATTGATGGAACTTTCAACATAGATCTCTTAAAAAAAAGGGTCCAGATAGAAGCTATTGGAACTTTAAAGTGATGGCAATTTCCCTTAGTGTCTTGGTGGTAAATAAATAAGAATGAAGGCAGATTATTACCCTTTTTTATCAGCGTACCCTAGGGTGAGCTGTAAAATAAATTGGTTCAATTGTGACCACTGCATTTGAGGCAGGATTACTGCAATCTAGGTCTACTTGAATGTAAACAGAATAGCTGCTTTCATTTACTATTGAGTGTCTGGGAGGAATGTTCTCTGCTTCCTCCTGCACACTTTGCAGAGCACGCAAGACTCAGCTGGAGTGAACTTTGAAATTAGGGTAACAATACTATTCTGAAGGAACAGCAACAGGAAGTGGGACAGACGACATCGCCTACTTAACCGTAGGGTGAACTATTGCCCTTGAGTGACCAGCTCTGCTAGAACTCGGGTCAAAAGGTGAAAACTGACAAAAAAAAGAGAGGCTTCTCAGTGAAAGGGAAAATGACAGTTTCTTCATTTTTCAATGTTGAACGCCCATAAACACCCAGAAGAAAAGGCTGTCGTGATTTGGCAGGGCACTCAATGCTAACACATTGCCCTTTATCTGAATGAGGAAATGTATTGGCAAATTATTTTCAGCTACAAAAAATATAAGCCTTAGATACACATAAAAGCCCAGTCAGTTGCTGCTGATTTGTATTAAGGCAAAAGAATGACTTTGGTTTGACCTCATGCCCTCTGGCATCACAGGTGGTGGATAAACACAATGAGGGCTCGGATGTGAATGATGCTGTGGCCATTTTACACAGGCAAGATTGTAAATTTGTCTATTTATGAGTGTCCTACCGTGTTCCCACTACACCAATAGACAAAAGATGCACTGGATGTGAACAAAGCATATCCATAAAGTTTTCTGTCGTTGCTTCTGCTTTGGAAAATGCAGCAATAAATGATAGGGTGAGCAATTTCCTAGGGCCTTGTGTTTTGTCTGGATTTTGCCTAGTGATAGGGTATGTACGGAAAGTTGCACCTGCAGGAAGACCTGTGAGCAACGGGTTATTTATCTGATGGCAGCTCTGATATCATAACATAGAGGTAACAATATTTATTGTACATTTTATGTCAGCTTTAGAGCCTGCTGACAGTAAAAACAATACTACTGGAGTCCTGTAGCTTAGTGGTTAGAGTCCTCGACTTACAAGCGAGAGACCTGGGTTCAATTAAAGGCTGGGCCAAACCTTGGGCAAGGTTCCTTACTCCATGTGCCTGATAATAATCCCTCAAAAGAAACATTAATAAATGGGTCATTTCAATCCACTACTGTTTGTGTGCGATTGGCTACCACGTTTCACCCACAATTATACTATCAATTAACTTTACTGTATATTCTGTAAAGTGCTTTAAGACATGCAGAAGACATGAAAATTGCTATATCAAATGCAAGGATTACTATTAACTATAAACAAAGCATACTAGAATAAGTCTCATTCAACTCGTTCTCATTAACCCAATAACACTGCATTCAGGATTTTAAAATCCTGGACACTTTCAAATGCCTCAGTTTGATTTCTTTCTGAAGATCTGACGACTGTACTCTGTTTGAAAAGTAGGGGTATGGCAGTAAACTAATAAAAAATTCTACAACACTGTTTGAAAAGAGAAGAGAGTTTCTCCCTGGGTCCTGACCAATCAATCCTCCAAACAAAGTTAGTCATTTGCTTGTTTGTGAAACATTACAGTCCTCTCCCATAATGTTAGGGTGTGATGGAATGTGCCAGGAATAATAATAATAAATAATCCTTGCATTATTATTATTATTATTCCTGGCGCATTCCATCCCCTAGTGCAAGTAACAATGACAGTGACTGTAGAAACCCACAACCCTTGAATCATCACACCCTAACATTATGGGGGAGGACAGTACGATGAGTGGAAAGCTCCAAATAGGAACAAAAACATGAGGTACAATTATTTTTAAAATAAAAACAAACAAATGTTAGTTTGTTGCTTTCTCCATTTCTGCCAATGCAGTCCATTTCTAACTGACTCCTGAATGACAGTGATCAGATCTTCAGAAATAAATCAAACTGAGGCTTTAGAAGGTGTCAAAGATTCTAAGATCCTGAATGAAGTGGGTTAATGAGAACAATTGAATGGGGAAGGTAGATTGTGGTGCAGAGCGAATGGCTCAAACAGGGCAGTGTCGAGAATATAACCTTGGATCACTGTGTCTTGCAACATAACAATACAATGTGAATTTACATTTGTATAGTGCCTTTCAAATCAGGAGCATGTCCCTAGGTGCTTAAAAATCCTGACTTGACACCTGAGCTGGGTGTGGGAGCCAATGGTGTTGTGGAGGGAACCGAAAGAACGGTCAAAGAATACCATAGTTCTTGAGATGGAACTTGAAAGAGATGAGGGAGTGAGTGAGTGAGTGAAAAGAAGTGAAGGAGGGTCTTGCTTATGAAAGGTATCCAAGCTTAAGTGAAACTTATATGAAAAATTCTATCTGGAAAAGTTAGTATGTCAGTCTTGTAAAGAGGAATAAAGAACAGTGAAAACAATTGCAGTAAAACCTCTTTAATCCAATATTCCAAAAGCCGGCAATTCCTTAAAAGCAGCAAGATTTCAACATACAAGCAGCATTAATTTGTTTCCGATGTCTGGCGAATCCCCCAAAATTCGTAACAGCTGCTTGTAGTTCACGCTAGTGCCGTTCTTGTCACCCGGCTCTATGGTTGCCGTTTGGGCATAGTGTGGCTTCAGTGCTGTTTTTACAGAACACGTGGTGTATGGGGTGGAGCTTCCTCAGCTATTTCTAGGATAGGTTCTAAATACCAGTAAAACTACGAAATCCAGGAGGTGAATGGCCCCAACCAGGCCGGATTATCGAGATTTTACTATATCTGAGAACCTTATAGAGTCCAGAGAA
>JAAILG010024344.1:0-10960 GCA_012026655.1 Hydrolagus affinis
GTGGGGGGTGGGGGGGAGAGACGGGGTGGATGTGATAATATACAGATAGATAGAGATGGGGGGGATGTGAGAGAGGAGAGAGACACAGAGACACGCAGACAGAAAAACACAGAGATGGAGAGGGTGAGAGACACAGAGAGAAAGATATTTACCTCCTGAGAAGATAGGCCCCGAATGCGCGCGCACCCGGGATGCGCGCGCACTACGAATGCGCGCGCAGTCCGAATGTGCGCACACTCCGAATGCGCGCGCATGCACAGTACGAAAAAATCAATATTTCGGTATATCTCGATATAGCCCATCGATATATTTAATCGGGAAAATTTCCATATCGACGGACCCTATTATAAAGTAAATGTGGCAGCCAATTTGTGCAAAACAAATTGGCTAAGTGAATCACCACTTGTTTGGTGGATTGTTGGTCAGGATGCGGTGAGAAACTTCTCTTTTCAAATCTTGCCATGGAAACTTTAAAATTTACTTGGACAGGCAGACAGGTTCTCAGTTTACAATCTAATCTGAAGGATGGACAATTGACAAAGAGATGTCAGTTAACTTTGGACATCTTCAATGAGACTCCACTGGCTCCCCATCCTCCAGAGGATCGAGTTCAAGATCCTCGTCCTCACCTTCAAGGCCTTTCACGGCCTTGCCCCGCCCTATTTAACCGATTTACTCTCCCCCTATAAGCCCACCCGGACCCTCCGTTCAGCAGGACTTGACCTGCTCCACGCCCCCCGCCCGAACCGCCCCACCATCAGAGGCCGGGCCTTCAGTTTCTCCGATCCCACCCTGTGGAATTCCATCCCCCATTCCCTCCACCTTGTTTCTTCCCTTACCTCTTTCAAGGCCGGTTTGAAGACTTTCCTCTTCGACCGTGCCTTTTGTTCCCCCCCGAACTTTTCGACCTCCCCTACGTGTTTCACCCCTTCCCGAATACTCCCCTCCCAGCTCGGGTCACACGCCTCCTGTGCAGCGCCTTGGGACATCCTCCCGACGTGAAAGGCGCTTTATAAGTTTAAATTGTTGTTGTTGTTGAGACTACAACTGTTGTCGAGTGTATGACCTCAGCCCATAAGGCTGTACTCTTGTCTGTTGCCATATGTGTACCGGATCTATATCTACTAATTTTATTTGGCATACGAGACAGAAAATCTAGATTGGCACCAGACACCAAGTTTTATTGTTTGGCACCTGAATTAACACTATTATTCTGTGTTTGTGTAAATTCTGCATTATTTAACCATATTTTGAAACCATCATGAAGTAGTAGAATATGCACAGATCCCTTTAAAAATAGAATAAAACAAACTTTGATCAGAAGACATCAGGGTGTTCTATATTGTTGAAACAGTTGCAAATTTTATATATTCTTTGAAGCATACTCACCTGCACACAGTAATGATATAATGCAAACACATAACATAACATGTTCCCATGACAAACATTTTTAAACACATGTAAATCACCTCTAATGGTATATGAGTTATTTTGTTATATCCATTTACACAATCTGCAGACTTACCTACATCCTCTTTTAGGTCTATATCTGCATTTGTTGGATTAATAATGCCTTCAACTTTAACAGAACCGATGTTACTGATTTCACTTTGTGTCAACGAAAGCTGAAAATGGAGCAATGGAAAACAGAATAATTAAATTAACAGTAAATTTGATAAGCAAATAGAGTATATTGGAACATTTAATTTAACATTCAACACAAGTATATCAATTAATTTCATAAATGGTGTGGCTGTAATAAGTGTTAATCTTCTAAAAACAACAATAAAATTAAGAGAAAAACCGAGGTGAGCATGCCAAGACATCATTCGTTTCTAACTGTTACCTTCTGCCCCAGGAAAAGGCTCTTTGTCGAAAGAATAGTGAATCCCTCACCAGGTACATCATCTGAAGTAGTGCTCGATGCACCTTCTTTGGTGTTTTCTGTTCGTTTACCCTGGGTCAGAAGAATGTTTGTTATTTTTTTAAAAAAAACTTTTCTTATCTACTTCTTCAATGTTATTGTTATGACTATTTTAATTACTTTAAATTTAAATCAATTTGCATGAAATAGTATTAACACCAACATGTAACCTTATATTAATTTTGATTGATTAATTTCCCAGCCCAATTATGATTATGGATCTCACCTGAATTAAAGATGCATCTCCTTGCTCATAAGTATCGCTGGACAACTATGCAAACCTTCTTTGGCCATTTGCTGTTTATTTGGGTAGAGTAAATATGATTTTGGATAATTAAAATCATACTGAAGGTAATTGTGACTCCTTGTTACAGCAGTTCACAATTCAGACCATGTAACTGACGCGTGAACTATTGAAATTTACTTTTAGAAAAATATTTTAAAGACTAAACCTACTTAACCAATCTGATTTTTGTAAATATTTCAAGTCTTTTATTACAAAAGGACAGCAACTCTTTTAACTTGCTGATCCCAGTTTGGTGAGGAAAGTGCTTGATTAGTGCCTGGAAAAACAAAGGGGTGTAGCTGAAGGGTGACTTTTAAATTTAAAACATTATTAACGAAAAATTACAGCATTAGGTTTCAAGATTCCTCCATGCTTTTACCAAATGCAGCAATAGCTAGTTTCATTTGTATGCCAACCCTGAATATCTATTTGATGTCAATGCGTAGTACTGATAATGCCATGTTGTCTGTGGACAAAAACTTGCAGAAAATCGCATGGCTTGCCTTTCTAGGTGATGGGGATTTTGGAGCCTTTTTGCTGGGAGGTTTCTTGCTCGTTTTTTTGACTGGGGAAGACTTCGCTTTTTTTGCCTTCTTTTCTGGAGCGGAAAGAATGGTTTCCACTTTGCCTTTTGCACCACGTTTCTTGGCAAGAAGTTCAGGATGAATTCGTGGTAACACACCACCACTCGCAATCGTGACTCCCCGTAAGAGCTGCAGACACACAAATGAGAATCTGAAAGATGTTTTGTTTTCTGTAGAATTACAATTTCACATCTCTAGGATGTCCCAAAGTGTTGGACAATTAAGGGTTTGCATCTGAGCTGGGAGTTGGAATCGAGAGGGGCCGACAGCAGGGTCTAAGGAAAAAACCCTTAACAACATCCTTGAAGCAGGGTAGAAGAGGAATTTAGGGATAGGATGGCTAACTTGCAAATTGTGCAAATTGCTACATTTTACCCTACAACAACAACTCAAATTTATATACCGCCTTCCACGCCAGACGGCGTCTCAGAACGCTTCACAATAACGGATCCTGGGGCCAAGTCATGGCAAGGGGGGAAAAGGTGACCAAAAGGACTTCAGTTGTGAAAATAGCTGAAGAAAATAGGAAAAGAATGGGCAAGGCGAAGGGAGTGAGGAAGGGCGTTCCAGAGCCTCGGGATGTAGTGGCTGAAAGCACGGCAGCCGATGGTGGAACGGAGATTTCGGGGGACAAACAGGCAGTTGCTATATTTGACAGCAAGTAAGAGTACTTCTGAGATATTTTGATCTTACAGATGCAATGCTAAATACAAAAAAAATTCACATCTGGTACCATGAAGATAAAATGGTTTAACCATTATTTAAAAATTTAGAAATTCAGTTGATGTATCACGTCCACATTTACATTGGTTTTATGATTACTTAAGTTAAATTTGAATAATAGTTTGATCTTGTGCAATTCAGATCCCCTACACGGTGCAGAATTCAACATTGATAGCAGATTGATTGTCAAATCAATAAAATCAATTTCATGTGAATTATGCATGGGATTCAGCCATACTGGTGCAAACATGAATAAAAATCAGACTTACTTGGTTAAGCTCTTCATCATTTGCTACTGCCAACAGTATGTGCCTTGGAGTTATTCTACTTTTTTTGTTATCTCTTGCTGCATTTCCAGCCAATTCCAAGATTTCAGCTGCAATGAAAGAAACACATAGCTTTACAGGGTGTTTCCCTTATTTGTTGTTTCCCTTACAATGACAAAATGCCATTTGTATAGCGCCTTTCACGTCAGGAGGACGTCGCAAGGCACTGGACAGATACTGCTTCAGACCCAAGTTGAGGCTGGGGAGGGGGGGGTGGGGGGAAGGAGTTGCCGATGGGTCCATCGAAGAGGAGAGTCTCGAGTTGAGGTTAGACTTGAAGGAGGCCAGGGAGGGGGCGAGGTGGAGGGACTTTAGGATGGGAGTTCCAGAGATTGGGGGCAGTGGCTGAAGGCTCGCTCGCCAAGAGTTGGGCAAGTGGGTCGGGGAACGTGGAGCAGGCCAGAGCCTGGCAAGGATGGGGGAGTTGGGGTCATGGGAGTTTGGAACGGTAGAGAACACAGGCCGCAGATTTCTGGATTATCTGCAGCCTGTGAAGCGAGGAATTGGGAAGACCGACCAGCAAGACATTTGCATAATCGAGGTGGGGTAATGGCAGAGTTGGGAAATGTTGCGGAGGTGGGAAAAGTCAGAAACATAACCCAGAAGAATCATATGGAAATTCTAGGTATGGTAAAAAGCCCATTTATCCGGCACCCTCGGGACCTGGCCAATGCCGGTTAAAGCGCGTGCCAGATATTTGGCCAAAAACGCGAAAAAAAGTAAACATTTTTTTTGTAAATGCATTTTTCCAGATAAATTCCGGAAATCAAATCCGGTTAATCGAATGCGGACCTTTTTCTTGCAATACCTGTTATACAGAAGTTATGGTTGATCGGGTGCCGGATAAACAGGCTTTTACTATATCTATTATTTAATTATACTTTACAATGCAAATTTTAAATAAGCAATGTAAAAATCCATACACATTTTGAACAATAATACAGGTAATATGGCATACACTATGGGTGTCTCTGTATAACAAGGCACTATATCAAATGCAAGGTTTGGTATTATTTGTGGGAACACTAGGCACTTGAAAAACGTCATATCGCTACGTATTTTTTCCCTTACAGTGTATTTTACAGGAATTACATCAGCAAGCCATTTTTAATTTAGTTAATTATTTAATTCAGTTTTTAAATCAACTATTTGTGTTGTTTATTAAGACAAGTGCATATTTTAAAATGTTGCTTTTTTTTTACAAAAATAAAGTATACAGTAGCAAATCTAGCATAGATTGTCTATAGCCCTAGAAATTGTCCTTAAAATCTTAATCATCCGATTTTTATTATTTTACTATCAAATGTGCAATCTTTAGTCATTTTCACTTCAGTTTATAGTATTACAGATTAGACAAAATAACAACCGTCTTTCATCTTGCCAAGCACTTAACAGTTTCAGCTAATGCCCTATTTATATGGCAGGATAAATGAACTACTTCTAGAAATAATGCTAAGTTTAGAAGATGTAAGGATCCTGTTCTATTTGGATTTCACACCAGTGTGGAACTAACTAAGTTGTTCCAAGTCATAACTTCTGTTTTCTGACCATGAACCTTTCCTGACCTCAGGAGTACAGTCCAGGACAACAAAAAGTGTCTTAACTCAACTCTGGTCAGAAAAACATGAAAACATGAGACCTGTCCTTTCTCCACATGTTGGAGAAAGGACAGGTTAAACCGCTGTTGCCACCAAATAGCAAGCTAAAATATTTTAAGGCAAACACCTTATACAAAACCATAAAATTACATTTTTCAAGGATCTTATGTCGGAAGGGCATCCCCAGGTCGCCAGCTAGTTAAGGGTTTGGATCCAAGAACAGCATTTGTTTAAATTAGAAGGTTTATACAACACATCACTAATAACTACTAATGATCTCAGGTGTTCAGCATAAAGGGATGTTACAATTGGCCTCAAATTAGGCGGGAAAATAATCGTGCCACATTCTTCATGCTTTAATTTGTGAAGTTTTTTTTTGACTCTGTGAATGGATAGTTAATAACATTTGTAAGTATTCTTAGAACAATATTATACAGTAAAAGCCCGTTTATCCGGCACCCTCGGGACCTGGCCAATGCCGGTTAAAGCGCCTGCCGGATATTCGGACAAAAACTCAAAAAATATATATTTCAATGCATTTTTCTGGTTAAATTTCAATTAATTGAATGCGGACTTTTTTTGTGATGCCAGTTCTACGGAAGTTACAGTTGATCAGATGCTGGATAAACGGGCTTTTACTGTAGTGTGAAAAAAAACTATTCAAAGACAGATAAATTCTGCATGAAATACATCAGCCTGTTCTGTTGAAAATAAAAGGTAAAACAGTTGTAACGGGAAATGCTTTTGGATCAAATAACAACAACAACAACAAATTACATTTATAGAGCGCCTTTCATGTCGGGAGGACGTCCCAAGGCGCTGCACAGGAGGCGTGTGACCCGAGCTGGGAGGGGAGTGTACGGGAAGGGGTGAAACAAGTAGGGGAGGTCGAAGAATTCGGGGTGGAACAAAAGGCACGGTCGAAGAGGAAAGTCTTCAAACTGGCCTTGAAAGAGGAAAGGGGAGAAACGAGACGGAGGGATTGGGGGATGGAATTTCATAGGGTCGGGGCAGAAAAACTGAAGGCCCGGCCTCCGATGGTGGGGCGGTTCGGGCGGGGGGCTTGGAGCAGGCCAAGTCCTGCTGAACGGAGTGGGCTTGTAGGGGGAGAGTAGATTGGTTAAGTAGGGCGGGGCAAGGCCATGTAAGGCCTTGAAGGTGAGGACGAGGATCTTGAACTCGAATGTCAGAATAAGCTGCAGCACACTAATTTTAGGTATCTCAATTTTAAAAACTGTATAGTGGTAAGAAAATGAATTACATAAAACTATAATCCAAGCTTTTGCATCAACAGACATCGTTGACAAATGCTGTTATTTAATTGAAGCGTTGTAATTATCTTGCTTAAATACAGCAAAAGTAAACCATCATATTAAAAAGAACAGAGTTGAGAAAAGCAATTACATGCCCAGTCACCTGACATCATAAACAACAAAAAATTATATTTGTATAGCGCATTTCACGTCGGGAGGATGTCCCATGCAGTTTACGTCACAAAACTTCACTTCTAGGTGGTTTTTGGTACTTTAAATTGATCAGGTCATTCTCTGCATTTTAAAAATAAATTTTTCGCCATTTTGTTTACCTGCCAAGTACTCGATTACAGCAGCCAAATAAACTGGTGCTCCCATTCCAATACGATATTTGAAAGTTGCCTTTCGCAGGTATCGCATCATTCTGCCAACGGGAAAAATGACTCCTGCTCGGGCTGAGCGGGATAACTTTGTCATCTTCTTTTTTCCACTTCGGGCTGACATCTTTGCTTTGGGTTAAATTCCCGTTTTTACTGTGGATGTAGATAAAGACTACAATTACTTATTCAAAATATGTACAATTCAACAAATAAGGTTACTACTGACTGATAGACTATATCGATAAGTGTTTCAATTGCATTCAAACCAATGAAAAACGTCACTGGTTAACATTATCTGGTTTATAGCAACAGCTGGTTCCCTAAATGATTTAATCATCACTGACTATGGGCTCTGAGTATTAAGTTGCCAATTAACCAACCAATATGTAAGGAGCATGTGGCTTTCTTTTTAGCATTTTGGTTCAGAGGAACCCTATTACACAGTTCAAAGTCCATGACAAGAAACACTGCAGGTCCGTTGATTAACAGGTACCAAACAGATTCAAAATTATGGATGTGTACTTTTTAAATGTATTTTGTTGAATTCCCTGAAAATATATTTTTATCTGCTGTAAATTTTAAAATGTTTAATACAAAAGTGTTACAAAAAAATCCCTTCAATTGTCCCTCTGATGATTATTCAAAAGAATTCTGTTTAATATGTTCTCTTTACTTATTCGGATTAGGCTTTATCCCATGCTTGGTTTCCATTGTGTTGCCACACATTTAATGTTAACAAATGTAATCTTATTAAACGATTATTTAAGGACAGTAGTTAGTGATTAAAGTCAAAGCAACTGATAAGAATCTTGTGTGGGCTTAAAACCTAACTGCATCATAAATTACAATTGTAGTTCCTGTACATTATGTCTTGTCTCCTTGCAACAGTTATTGAATCTAAATCTTGATACTTTCGTCACATGGAATTTTTTTGACTTTATCAGTTTGAATTTTCGTGCAGTAATATAGAAAAAGTTTTGCATCATTATAGGTTAAACTTATATTGTCCAATACTCCTAACTGATTTCAATGAATATGTGTGAAAAGTCTTACGAGTCGGTGGTTAGCCAGAATGTTGGATAAAAAATATTGCTTTACTGCTAGAAAGTAGTTAAAACAGACAAAAAAAACTGTTTTCATCTACCTTCAATTTAATCTACCTTCAACATCTACCTAAAGGCAAAACCACCACATCATTGCCCTGGAATTCCATACTCAATTATTTCAACGGGTTTGCAAATCAAACCATTCAAGGTGACCCCAAATCCCAAATAATCTCTGTGGAGTGAACCAAACGTTGCTCAATTGATCTAGTTTCTAGTATTAACAGCTTTTAAAAAGTCGTGAAAAATGGAGATAAAATTCCACATGCAGAATCACAATTTGTCTCCCATTTTCCACTATAAACAATTTTTTTTTTTTTGGCAATTCATAGAAAATCCAATTTTACCTATTTCAAATTTATTTACCTCTTCATGTAGATGCTAAGAGTCACAAATAAATTTGCAGAAGACCCCACTGCCAGACTACCTCCTGTTTATCGCAGCTGTTCAAGCTGCTGTAATGTGACCTATTTGCAACATAGTAATTAATACCTGGCATCATTTATTTGCTTTTTATTTACCCACTTCTCAGTTCTCCATGACGAGAAAGGTTATTTGGGCAGAAAAACAAAGTAGTGTTTTTCAAATGGCAAAGGCACATCATCTCCTCTACCATTGTGAAATCTCTTCAAACTATCAACAACTTTGATTTATATAGAGCCTTCCACGCCAGACGGCGTCTCAGAGCACTTCACAATAACGGACACCGGAAAAGGGTGACCGAAGGCCCGGTCAAAAAGAAAGGTCTTCAGCTGAGTCCTGAAGCTAGGAAGAGGGGACGAGGCGAAGGGAGTGAGGAAGGCAGTTCCAGAGCTTCGGGGCGTAATGGCTGAAGGCACAGCCGCCGATAGTCGAGCAGACGATTCGGGGGACAAGGAGGAAACCCAGAACCAGGGGAACAAAGGCAACGGGTGCTGTGTTGGGGAGAGGAGGCCAGAGATGTAGAGGTGCTGAGGAGGGGAGAGACTTGAAAACAAGAGTGAGGATCTTCAAATCGATCCTCTCTGGGACAGTGAAGTCTGGCAAAGACTAGGGTAATCGGGGAGAGCAGTTTGGTGCGGGTACAACTTATGCCACTTTCATATTGTGACTTCAAAATTCAAGCTTCCAGTTGTTCTCGTATTGTGCCTGGGCTAGGGAGACTGATTTACTGAACATGGTAAAAATGTCCATTTTATTGTAAAATTGTCAGTGTAAAAGGAGACCCATACAATAAAATGGTATAAATTCAACTTCTTAACCTTTTGATTGTGGTTCCTAGCACAATTAATGTAACTTTTTATTTAATTTTCCATTTTTTGACCAATACTTAGGGAGTCTCAACACCAATTATTGATTTTTTTTCTAACATATTAAATTGTATGTTAGAAATGTATATTTGTGTGCTTATTACCTGATAATAACACTGATAACACAAGAGTAATGTTTCATAACTAGCAATAACTTTCCATTTAAAGTCTCGGTTGAAGGCATTTCAGATTTGCTGTGTATTTTTGCTTGCAGCTGCAAGAAATTGTAGTACAGTACATACAAGTTGTAGAAAGCTAATAATTGTTCCATTGCAAATAGCTGCTTACCTGTAGAAAATGTTAATATTGAATCTGACTGGGCATATTTAACTGTATAATGCAACAAGTTTGAAACCTAGGACATTTTACATAGTTAAGTAAAAATTGGAAATTAATCTAACCAAATCTAGAATCTTCCGATGTTCTGTCCTACTTAATTAAACAAACAATATGACTTGAATGTCATCTAGAATTTTTAAATGTATCAAGAATATCTCTGGTGTATATAATATTTCTTGCAATTTGATGTACAGTAGAACCATATGTCAAAATCTCCCAAGTGTCTCACAGACTTCTGTAACGCCAAATCAGGAATCAATGTGTACCCCTTAAATCCTCACTTTCCATGATGGAGGCTGAAGCAGCGAGAGACAGCCGGAAGGAAGGGCAGTCAGTCTACGATGTCAGGTGGGGAAGTAGCAGGGAGGAGAGAAACTTCGCGCTTCTTTAATCCAAAGACCCAAGGCGCTGTTATGGGGGGAGGGTCCACATCGCAAAAGTTGTTGTTAAAAATCATGCGTTTTGGTTGAAGTAGCCCCCCCCTCCCCCCCCCCCCGCCGCGAAACAAACCCATACATAACACGAGTTCAACCCTTGGGAAAGAAAGCGCAGGACCGGTGTGGTTGGTGGGTGATAGACAGAGAAAAGGGCGCGAACGGCTTTAACCCATTCGAACACAATCAGAATTCAAACGGCGGCGGCGCCCGGTGGAAGCCGAGGCCTACACCGAGATCAACTACTGAGGAGAGGGAAGAGAAGCCGAGCCATTGTATATAACAGCAGCCCCGCAGCCCGGGCGCCTCAACTTTAATTAAAGCAACCTGTATACGGGGGAGGAGGAGGGAGAGGGGAGATTATTTTCTATTTAAAAAAAATTTAATCGTATTTAAAGATGTGAGATGAACGCCAAACTGAGGCCACGTCCTGAACACCCCACCCCCCACCCCTCCGCCGCCTGCTTATGGGTGCACTGCAGCTGGCTGGGTGGGGGTGGGGGGGCAGTGAGCATCGCTCGAAATATGTTATACCGTTTATATGGAGTCTAAAGAGCGCTCAAATAAACGTATTAATTTGTCAAATCAACAAATACCGAACTCGAGGCCTAGAACGAGCAGAGACATACACGGGGTGGGATGGAGACAGGACGAGGCCAAATGCAACGTTCAACATGAGAAATGTTTTTACTGTCAAAATACTCACCATTGGGGGGGGGGG
>JAAILG010024345.1:0-10960 GCA_012026655.1 Hydrolagus affinis
GAGATTGCTAATCTGAGTCAGGCTACAAACTTTACTGCAAACTAACCTAAATACTGAATTGGATAAATCACTTGCCAGGAACTCCAACAGCAGCGAGAATCGGGTAGTAAATGTCTGCAATTCTCCAAATTATCAGATAGGACATCTTCACGGAGACAAAACGAATCCTCTACTACAAAAGGCAACTCACGCAAAAACAGTATTTCTCAAGAGCTCAAAACGGGGTCTTATTTAAAGGAAAGTGGGGAACGCTCCTTTGAGCAATTTTACCGCACGATACTGGGAGAGTTTGTGCCGTGTGCAAACAAAACATTATCTGCCCTCAGTTACGCAATTCACCCCAATGATGTAATTTGGGGGCAGCTGGGTGTCCATTCCCTGATGAAACCCTGTCCCACAACACCACACACGCCACCGTGTGTCAGTGCAATGTGTTGTTGTTAAAGTATCTAAACCATCAGAGAGATGCTCATGTGAGTGTGTGTCCCCCACCTACACACAGTATTCCCCAGCCTGGAGTGTGTGTGTACACTGTCTACACAGGGGCCACTCTCCAGCATTGAATCCATTACCTACAGCATTGGTCACAGCTTGGGAGGGACAAAGGCCTTTGTGACCATAGTGTGTACAGGGCGCTGAGGTCACTGCTGTAGTTTAACCCGTTAAAGGTGAAACGCTTTCCACAATGTATAATGCTGCCATACAATTCTAATATACTGCCTTACATTGTGTACACCTCGTTGTGAAATGCACATCAGCCACAAATAAATAAAATAATCATGGGTTAAATGTATTGCTCGGTAAACAAGTGTGTGTCTCCATCTCCCTGTGTGGATGTATGTGTGTCTCCCTCTCTTTCTCTAACCTTTGTAGCTACTCTGTAGCTGTCTCTAATCCTTTCTGTCTCTCGCTTTCCACCTCTCTCTCTCATTGCATGTGAATATAGGCACACGTGTATGCATTTGTCCCTTTATATCTGTCCCTTTGTGTTTGTGTGTCTGTGTGTGTTTCTATCTCCATATGTGGGTGTGGGTGGGTTTGTGTGTGTCTCCCTCTAACCCTGTCTGTCTTCGCTCTCTTTCCAACTGTTAGTGAGTGTGAATTTGTTAGTGTGTGTTTCTATTTGTTTGTGCGTGTCTGTGTGATACATTGAATTTAGGAAGCAGCTCTTAAATTGAGGTTCTGGTTGTCTGTACAGCCGAATGCCATAATATCCCAGGTCACAATTCAAATAGTGCTGGGAAATTTTCCGAGTTTCCTGGCCAACTGTCGGCCAGATACATTGATCATTCACTTCTTGGATGAATCTAGTACTTTACTGTGCACAAAATCTCTCATAAATTTCAAATCTACACAAGCACTATTCCAAGGATGATATAATGCTGTGGAACATATTCCCTAAGGAGACTTTGGAAGCACTAAGTATTGATTCTTTAAAACACAAAATTAGACTGGTTTATTTCAGGCATTATTGTAACATAGTAGATATGTTGTTCGTGGGCACATATAATCGCAAAAAATAGAAAGCGAACTAAATGTCTATTGATTGATCTGAAGTTTGGTTATATCCTTACGCTTCAACCAAAAATTCACAATTAAAATATCGCCGTAGGATATATACTGTGAGCATTGGTGTGGACGTTTTACAGAGATGATAATGAACGATATGAATTATCAGGATTAGTATTTGTATATCATTATTTCAACTAACAGATTGAGAGTATTGGCTGAAATGTGAAGAATCAAAGGATTCGGACACCAGTAGTGTCGCTGTGATTACTGCTGAAATTTAAAAATCTAAAGGTGAAGTATTTGTCACTCCGTGCAATCCCAATATGACTTTCAGACATTTCATGCATATGTCTATGAACTCCAGTACCGTTCGCAAAGTTGTCTGTGTGGCTCATTGGTTTCACTCGAGCCTCTTATTAAGAAAAATTGTGATTTAAGTATTTTGCTGGTGCCGTGTTGCCTTGCCGGGGGTGGGGTCTTTTAGGTGAGAGTTTACACTGCGGTTGTTGATCTCCAACAACTCCAACAACAATATTATATCTATAGAGCGCCTTTCACATCGGGAGGCCGTCCCAAGGCGCTGAACATTCAGGTTATGAATCGAGCATCCGATAGGTGTAAGGAAGTGGGAGTGGGATGTAGGAGATGATGTGACATTTGGGATGGCAGCAGATGGCACGGTCCAAGAGGAAGTTCTTGAGTTCGGCCTTCAAGTTGGCAAGGGAGGAAGCGAAATAAGGGGACCATGGGAGGGAGTTCCAGAGTTTCAGGCACAGGAAGGATGAACGCCAATGACAGGGCGGATCGGGCGGGGGACACAGAGCTGAATACAGCCCGGAGAACGGAGGGTTCGGGAGGTTCATAGAGGGACAGCGGGTCGGATAGGTAGTAGGGGGGCAAGGCCGTGAATGGCCTTGAAGGAGAGGACGAGGATATTAGCTTGTATTCTCTGGGGGATGTAGAGATATTGTAGCCGGGCGAGGGTGGGAGTGATGTGGTTGCGGAGCTTGATGCAGGTGGGGTTACGAGCTGCAGAGTTCTGGATATTCCAGAGGTTATGAAGGGAAGAAAAAGGAACGCCGACTAGGAGGGAGTTTCCTAGTCAATATGGATGGCTGGATTTCCCATGGCATTATTCAAAAATATCAGTGAGTTTCTCCTAGTCAACAAAAAAAATCCCTCAGATACAATTAATCACTCAATTTGTGCAGTTTCTGCTCTGCACAAACTAGTTTCGACCACGTCTTACTGCAGCAGTCTTTCTTTTCCAACGAATGTACCTCAATTTTGTCCTAAACTTTGTAAATGTGACGAAAGAATCATCTCTGTGGAAGTAATCAGAGCTGAATGACAGCAAACTGAATTGGGACTGCAACGTTGTGTGAGACACAAAATTAATCTGTATTGCTGTCTTCTTGCCCTTGAACAGAGAAAACAATGGCCTGAGTGGCCTTCTTCGCTTCTCAGAGTGGAAAGGAACAAAATAGAAAAAGGCCCAAGCAAAAGTGGTCACAGAAAAATAGAATTTTGCAACACAGAACGAGGCCATTCAGCCCATCGTTCAAAATTTACGTGGATTTAGTGCTCGATTACACATGTAATAAATTGGCCATATATTCCCGTGGCTTCTTGTCTCATCAATCGAGCTTCTTGAAATGTTTTCGGGATTTTTCCCTTAGCCTTATGACGATCTCTGCTCTTATATATCAAACCATCATATAAATTTATCGTACTCATTCGAAATGATATTGCAATCCACCACGTTTCTTCTGGATCAAATCAAGTGCCTGCATTTCACGTAAGACGGTGATTGGATCAAGATATTTCGCAACAACACGGAACTCAGTGGAAATCCTCCATATATCTAGACCTCAGCAGTAATGACCTCCACGCCAGCTGCATTACCATGAGCCAGATTATACCCAACAACCGTCCTAGCCTACACACCATCGGTCTTACAACAAGCCAGGCCACGGCCTACACTGCACAACTGCTTCCCTTCCAATAACCAAAACATGACTAAACCTCCGCGTTTTTGTTTACTGTCACCAATTGTTTCTTGGTCAGTATTGGAATGAGGCTAATTGGCAAACTACCATGAAGTAAATTTCTGTTGAGTCTTGCAACTCAGCGGTTTTAGATCTAACAATACTTGTTTACAAGTCACTTCATTAAAACGAGCCAATGCAATCCACGAGGTTGGATTGACGAACTCGTGAGTTTGTTTTGGCAGCGACCATGTGACCAGTGGAATTCTTATCTCAACTGGATTTTGTGGAATGCGGAACTGAGGAGACCACAGACGGTTGTGCATGTCTGTCAATAAAAACAAGTCACTGAAGCGCGATTACGATTTTGAAAGTATTTGAGCAAAAATTCCAGCATGAACCCAAAAGCCTCTTTCTGTAGATTATAATTCAGATTTTATGCGATCAAATATTTGATCAACAAGGAATTTGAAGAAAGCATTGCTGTAACATTCCTCCATCATTCTTCGCTTTTATCAATTGATTGTCTCTCCAGCATTTTTAAGTGATGCAGATGTATAACTTTCTATGATTATTCATTCATCAAAATTATGGTCAGTTTAACCAATCGTGAAATCAGGGATTCTCTCCCCTCAATCAATTTGGTTGCTATACTCTGTATCCTTTCAATCTCTGTAATATCTATTTTACATTGTGGTGAGCAGAACAGCAACAGTGACAACATAAACCAACTTGTAACCGACATTTTATT
This sequence comes from Hydrolagus affinis, assembly GCA_012026655.1. NCBI lineage: Eukaryota > Metazoa > Chordata > Chondrichthyes > Chimaeriformes > Chimaeridae > Hydrolagus > Hydrolagus affinis. The sequence continues at coordinate 4,252 of JAAILG010024345.1, forward strand.
TTGGGTGGACGTGCAATAGCGATGGAACATCAGAATTCCGATCCATGCTTTGTGTGTCAAGATGAGGGAGGATGGAATACCGCAGGCGTGGAAAGTGTCGACCAAGGGCATGGACGAAACATAGATGTGTCAATAAGGAGATAATGGAGCTTTCTAGTAGAAGATTATTGGGATGGAATTCCATAAGTTGAGGGCAGAGAAGCTGAAGGCTCGAATGCCAATGTTGGGGTAGGCAAGTTGAAGGTGATGAAGCAGGAACGAGTCAGCTGAGTGCATACAAAAGCCGTTTTTTTGCGATGTAATAATGTGAAAGAGGTAGTTGGGAGGAAGGGCATGGAGCTCCATGGTATGTTCTCCCGACGTGAACAACAACAAAAAAGTCATATCTAGAGCGTGTTTCACGTCGGGAGGTCGTCTGACGGCGCTGAGCAGTCCGGTCGGGACCAGAGCTGTTGGGAACGGTTACGGTAGAGCGAAGGGGAATGAGAGTAGGAGAGGGGAATGAGTTCGGAGGGAAGCAGAAGGCACGGTCGAAGTGGAAGATCTTAAGATCAGCCTTGAAGGAGGAAAAAGAGGAAGTGATAAGAACGGATTTCGGGAAGAAATCCTAGTGTTGGATCAGAGAGGATGAAAGTCCGCCCTCGGATGATGGGGCGTTTCGGGAGATGGACGAGGAGTAGGCAAAGCCAGTTGAGCGGAGGGAACAGGCTGGCTGATAGGGAAACAGCCGGTTTTATTGACAGGTAGGAGCCAATCTCGTGAATGTCCTTGAAGACGAGGACGAGGATATTGAATTCGATCCTCTGGGAGAAAGGGAGCCAGTGAAGACGGGCCAGGATGGGAGTGATGTGGTCGTGGAACCCAGTGCAGGAGAGTCCACGAGCTGTAGTATTCTGAATGATCAGCAGCCTTTGAAGGGAAGAGCTAAGAATGCCGAAGAGTAGCGAGTTCCCGAAGTCGAGCCTAGATGTAACGAAGGCGTCTATAAGTGTTTCAGCAGCAAGGGTGGTAAGGCAGTGGCGGAATCTGGCAATGTTACGGAGGTCGTGGAAGGCTGTACCTCTCATGGCGCGGATATAAGGGAGGAAGGACAGTTCGGGATCAAACAAGACGCCCAGATTCCTGACTGGCTTCAAGAGGTGGAAAGAGTAGCCTGGAACGCTGCTTTGGCAGCATCTGAGACGCGGAGGCGCTGACGCGAGCCGTTCAGGTGGGCCTCCGTTTTGGTGATATTAAGTTGTTGGAAATTGAAGGAAATTCAACGGCTCCATAAATATAATTATTTTGTTGTTGTTCTTTGAAAGGGCTTCGAAAGTGAGGACCAGCATCTTGAAATACTTTCTCTTCCATTGACACTATGGAACTCTCAATCCTCCTCCACTGTATCTCCGCTCATGTCAACCTGCAATATCTGTCCAAGACTGTTTCAGGTACTACTTCTCATATTGTCTCCACTTTTCTTCTGTCAATGGATTCTCTTCAAGTCTCTGCACCATCTCCTGCCATATTCCTCAGCCTCAACGACATTGAGTCTTTGAAAAGAGACAACTTTCTACAGCTCGTTGTCAGCCAAATTATGGCTCTATTGATTGTCACGTGTTAGCGCCTCTACCCGGCATGCATCAGTATTGTCACCATCCACAGATGGTCACTCCACCGAAACAACCATTTCAGGAAAATCGGTGTCTTGTTTGCATGTGAGATGTTCTTTCACCCTCATAGCCACGGCATGAGCAGCACCATCTTCCACTACATCCGGAATATTGTCCATCTCCATCTCTGCCTGAACTCTCAGGTTGCTGAAATGCATACACATTCAGTTATCTCGGCTGGAATCAACCACGACAACACTCTACTTGTCGGCTTTCCCATCTCTAAACTCCACAAGCTGCTGATCATCAAAAAATCGGCCGCTCATGTCGATTGGGCGAAGGGATAAGAATGGGTAGGCCTATAAGCGCTGGAGGCTGCACATTATCAATCATTGTATTTTTTATTGTTTTTGTTTTACGTGAATATTTTCAGCCTGTCGTTCAAGTCAGTGGCTGAGCCAAGTAGTGTTGCAGAGCTAGTGGAATGTCTTGGCGTGAATGAAGGATAAGAAGTACATCTGAGTTCAAGCCTCTCACCGAGCTTCTATATTGGCTCCGTATAATTATCCATGGAGGGGAAAAGTATTGTCACCGCCCAAGATATGGAGGCGCTTTTAGGAGACAAAATAGAGGGCCCCCATCATGGATACAATCACCAAAACACTTCGCTGACTTCACTATAAAGTCACTTGACCTTATGCTTGAGAGGCTAAAATGTGGCTGCTATTTCTGCACAGCATTATCCGATGAACAGTTTGGAATTGGGAGACCAATTCCAGTTAGGAGGTTATTACGCACATATAACACTTTCTGTTTTCTCTCTTCAATTGTTTGAAATTTGACGTTGAGTTAAAAACTATGGAATTCATGAATTTACAGTCAAGACCAAAACCTTCTATCAATCGTTTCCCAGCATAGTTTAGCTGTGCCAGTATAGCTGGATTCCACTTTACATGTGTTACGCAGCTAAATCAAACAATGGTCCAATCTCCATTCATCGCTCTTCTTTATAATATAGTGTTATCTAGAGAGAGATGGTTGCCCTCTAACAACCGTTTAGTATTTTAATTATTGTGCAATTCTTTCTTCACACAAAACTACATTTTTTTCAGCATGACGTGAGCCACTTTGTCGCAGTTGTTTATGCAGATAATTTATAACTTGCGCAATGACAGTCCCTGCAGAGCTGACTCCTAGTAATAAAAAGGGGAAGCTCTGAATGGATGGGAGCAGGTTCACTTTCTTGAACAGCAGAAGACTGTTAGCCAAATACACTACACCATTAACAACGATGGGAATAATAGAAATAGAAAAAGTATTTTACCCTATGCTGGGAATAATTGGCTTTCCTGGTAGGTTGTTGATGGGTGTTCAGTTGTATGCAGCTGTGTGTACCGCCTGCACACATACAAGTTTTCACCCGAAAATGATGTTTCTTTTTCCAAATTGATCTAATCACCAGTGTTAAGATGACAGGTTTCAAGTGAAGTCAATGACGTGAATGATGGCAGAAAAGGATCATTACCAAATAGATTTTTACCACAAAACAAACTATCAAATTCTGGTCTCCGTGTTTCAAGAACCGTATCTCTATATTCCAAAATTCCAAATTCCTAAAATGTGCCTCTGTGAATGGCAAATAATCCCAAAACAGCAATTTGACAGTTGATTGCTGAGTAGATGCTCTGACAGATTCAACAGTAATTCATAATTGATAAGACCACACACTCTGCAACTGCGCTCATTGGTACGATCAGGACAATGGACGTAATCTGACATTACATATTGGGAACGTCATACAGGACCAGGTTGTGAATCCTTCAGGTTCGTGGTAAGAGCATTCTTCGCAAGTGTAGGTCCTGGTCTCGATTCCCAGTCAAGGCAAAACGTTGAGACACGTTCCTCACTGCTCACACCTCGCTTTGCAATATCTGTAGGACCCCGTTATTAGTCGATTGGTTTTCTGGGTATAATCTTTCCTTCAATAATAACAAAACTGAAAATATTTGTTTACTCAATCCACATTTGTTTATGTGTCACTTACATGTCAATTGGCTTCCGAGTTTGCCATGAATATAAAAAACTATTCGAACATATTGTCTGTTTTTCTTACCTTGACCATGGGTGACTCTATTGAGTGAACAATACAAAACCCAAATTTGAAGTATTTGCGGGATGACTTTGGGAGAGGAAAGGCAAAGCTGGGAAGCGACAACACTGTCCACGACATTGGAAAGTAAACGAAGGTTTGAAATGGGACAATATGCGGATAGCAGTTCAATTTTGATGGAGTGGAGTTGGCTACACTCCCAGTGTTGCATGCCTCAGTAAGTTGTGGTGCCGGAGTTGACAGGGTCTTGTATGTCAAGAATGACCGAATGCAAGAGAGTTGTGGGTAAATTCACCTAAAAATTATGCGAAGGTCAGAACATCATGCAGAAGGAGAACAGGAGGGTTGAGCTGTCAGATAGTAAAGTAGAACAAATTGAGAATGGGGGAAGCATGGTTGTTGGTGATGAAAATCCAGCAGCGCTTGCCACAATCATTTCAGTGGAGGGAACATAGGGCTGCTGTGAGTAGAGCGGAAGTTTGTAGGAGACATTGACTGAATTGGAGCAATAAACAGTATGGAGTAGGAGAGGGTAAATTTTGTTACGGTATGGGTCACGTGCTGTAGCCAAATGCTCAAGCTGAGACTCAGAGACTATCAGTGAAGCATGGTCTTCCCAAACGCATTGAGACTGGGAGAGGCTCGATAAGACACTCCAAAGTGAAAGCACAGGGAATCGTAGTCATGGCGTTTCTGGGGCAAAGCCAGGGAGGAATGGAACGACGGACGGCGAGTAAAGATGGCTATGAAGCTCACTTGGAAATGAAGTTACCTGCAAAATAAAACACAAACCACTGGAAATCCGAAACTAAAACAGAAGTTGCTGAGAAACCTTAGCTGGTCAAGCAGCAATGATGGCGCAACGAAAGTGAATGAACGTTTTGGGTCCACGACCGTTTGTCACAACTGACCTGGAACGCGTACCGACACATTCACTCGTTTTCCTTTCTCCATGGATGCTGCCTGAACTGCTGAGTATTCCCAGCAACTTCTGTTTTTGTAAGTGAAATGACCTGGTTTGATTTGCGTGCAGAGCAATGGCTCAGCGATATTACTTGACACTAAATGCCTCTTTCTACATCGCAATAAATTAGAGATCGAAAATTAGTCAATTTCTTCCTTTCTTTCTAGAGATAACAATCCTTCTAAAAATGTAATTATCACAGAATATATGGCAGTTTGTGTGGCATTGATTTGTGCAATTACGACGTCTAGATCCACAATATATACAGATATTTCACGATACAGAGTACCTCGCACAGCTACAATGGCCTTCTCACTTCTCCCTTTCTACACCGGCCACACTTCCTCGACGGTTCGTGTGAAACTTTTGTGTGCCACGTTTCTTCCACAAATATACAGTCGGATTATCTGCTCTTCTTCCGCCTACCCTGAACCTTCGCCGCCTGCTCTGGACCATACTGCTTTTCCCCCATTCCTCCTCATTTTTCATCTCCCTACCTCGACCACTCTCTCCTGCTCTGGTCCATACCTTGGGACGTTGCTGTTTACTGTTAATTGCTTTGAGACGTCGATAAGATGTGGACAGCACGATATCAATATAAGTATTATTATATGATTATTCTGTGCTGTGAACGTGTGTCCAATGTTCTCTGAAAATTCTGTGAAATGCATCTTGTTAAATGTGAGATAATGGTATGCACTATGTGAATGCATGGAAACTCATTATAGTTTGCTGCCAGGCCCAATCAGTCATGAGATAGTGAAATGTATGAATGTGTTTGTGACTTTCCTGCAGCGATTGCGGTGACCATTGTGGTCCTTTCTCAGGGAAAGTGTGGACTCTCCAAATGCGTCACCCGCTACCTGGTCGCAATGGCTGTTGCTGATCTGCTGGTCATATTCATTGGTGTGATCCTGAGGATGACATTTCAGCTCCACCTGCCGCACTTCCCTTTGTTCCGGACCCCCGTGTGCCGAGTGCACATTGCGTTGCGCTTCTTCGTCCTGGATACATCTGTCTGGCTGACCATGGCCTTCACCTTCGACCGCTTCATTGCCATCTGCTGCCCAAAGCTCCAACCCAAATACTGCACCAAAAGGACAGCGGGCCTGGTGATCTGGACAATCTGTGCATTTTTAAGCGCAGAAAATATCCCCATTTATTTTATCTTCCAACCGCTGGTGATGATCAATGGGCAGCCCTGGTACTGCCAATTGATGCCCAGCTTTTATACTGCTATTGGCTGGAGGTCATTTTACTTTAATCATATGTTTGTAAATCCAATGCTTCCCTTCATCGTTATCCTCCTCTTCAACTCTATGACCATCAGGCAGGTTCTAGTGGCCAGCACTGTGCGCCAACGTCTGCGTGGGTCAGACACGGGGAGGGACGAGGAGATGGAAAGTCGTCAGAAATCCATTATCCTGCTCTTTACCATCTCAGGGACATTTGTGTTGCTGTGGCTCACCTACTTGGTAACCTACATGTTTGCAATGTTGACAAAGGCCAAACTCGATCAGTCTGACTACAGCAGCCCTTTCACCATCGCTGAGGAGGTGGGTTACATGATGCGGTACCTCAGCTCCTGCTCCAACACCGTCATCTATGGTGTGACCCAGACCAAATTCAGGCACCAGCTCAAATCCATCTTCATTTACCCAATCACTCGCTTACTGGGCCAGTCACATAACCACATTTAGCTGCTCTAATCCCTTTGGTATTCAGTACTTTACACTCACCCGCAGACCTGTGCTGGATTAGAAATGGCGTTGTATCTGTTTGGAATAGTAATCATCTTTACATTGTATTGAAGCTGTTTTAGTTGGAAAGTCATGTTGTCTTTTCACAATATTTTATGTAGAGTGAGATTTAATTCACTCAACCCAGAACAGTCTTGCTTTTAGTACAAATAAAAACCTCCTCAATCTTTGAGGTGTTCTAAACTCCACTATTAAGAAGCATATTCATTAAGCCGCAATCTATGCCACACTGGACTCTACATCTTTCCATCTATGTAATGAGTTAGCCACAAGTATCAAAGCA
>JAAILG010024346.1:0-10953 GCA_012026655.1 Hydrolagus affinis
TGAGGAACTTCGTGAGGTATTTGACGAGGCGACCGACGACTAGGATTTCCCGAATGTAGCATAAAAGCTTTATACACCAACGGCCCTTTTCAGGGCCACCAAATAACAAAAAGAGTAACAGGAAAATGATAAAAATGATAGAAAATGGTCGAAAAAATACGGCAGCAAAAATTTTTTTTTGCCACGTGGTGGTCAAAAGCGGGGGGTGCGCCTTATACGCGGAGATATACGGTAGTTATTATCCCAGCTGTTAAAGAATGAGAGGCATAGGTGAGATGGAAATAGGTTATTTGCCTTAGATTGCATGAGCAAAGCTAGAAGGCGTAGGTTTACAATGAACACATTTAAAGTGAGACAAGCAATTCAAAGAACTATTTTCACAAAATGATAATGATCATTACCTATGGTATAGCTCCTTTCATGTTTGCAGGATACTCTAGCGCAGCAGTTCTCAACCAGGGGTACATATACGCCATGGGGTAGAAAATTACTGCCAGGGGATACATTGATTTATTTAGCTCTCTTGTTTAGCATTTTATAGCCTTCCAAATTGTATATTTACAATTAATTATACAATTGTGGATTGTATAATTGTTATTCCCCTCGTTTTGTATGTGCTCGTTATTTTCTTACATAAGAGAAGCTTGGTCATAAAATGCAAGTGGAATGAGGGGGATGGTGTGTGTGTGTTGGGTGGGGGTACATGACAATTTTGAAAATTAACACGGGAGACATTACTGGAAAAGGTTGAGAACCACTGCTCTGGAGCACTGCTGATGACAGATCTTCCAGCCTGGCTCAACAGGTCTTAGAGGGGCAGAACAGTTACTGGAAGCAAATATTCTTCTCACTCAGCTCCTTTAACCCTGTGTTGAAAGCCTTAACAGATAGGTTGGACAAGCAGTGGAAACTCGCTGGATTTATGCTAGGTGATTACAGAAATGGGACAAGGATGAATAAAAGTTAAAGTGGAGGATTGTTGGAGAGCACATCATATTTTAAGAACATAAGAATTAGGAGCAGGAGTAGGCCATTTGGCCCCTTGAGCCTGCCCCACCATTTGATAAGATCATGGCTGATCTTCTAACCTAACTCTAATTACCTGCCCTATCCCCATATCCCCTAATCCCTCTATATTTTAAAGATCTATCAGTCTCAGCCTTGAAAATGTTCAAGGACTGAGCAACTACAGCCTTATGTGGTCGTGAATTCCATAAATTCACTACCCTTTGAGTGAAGAAATGTTTCCTCAACTCTGTTCTAAAAGGCTGACCCTTCATTTTAAGATTATGATCCCTGGTTATACAGGGGAAACAGTCCCTCACTGTTTACTTTATCCAGCCCTTTAAGAATCTTATATGTTTCAATAAAATCTCCCCTAATTCTTCTATACTCTAGAGAATACAGCCCTAGTCTATTCAACCTATCCTCATAGGTCAGTCCCCTCATCCCAGGAACTAACCTAGTGAATCTACGCTGCACCCCTCTAAGGCAATTATGTCCTTTATTAAGTAAGGAGACCAAAACTGCACACAATACTCTAGGTGCGGTCTCACCAGAGCCCTATACAGTTGCAGCAAGGCTTCCCTACTCTTGTACTCTAAACCTTTTGTGATGAACACCAACATGCCGTTTGCCTTCTTAGTTGCTTGCTGCACCTGCAAACTAACTTTTTGAGACTGGTGTACTAGGACACCCAAATCTCTTTGTACACGAACACTATCTAACCTCTCCCCGTCCAGAAAATAATTTGCTACCTAGGTGAATAATTTCACACATCCCCACTTTAAATTCCATCTACCACCTATTCACCCACTCCCCTAGTGGGTGAATAGCTGAGGCCCAAGCACTGAGGCCCAAGCACTGATGCTTATGGCACTCTACTAGTTACATCCTGCCAATTCAAGAATGACCTGTTTATCCCTACTCTCTGTTTTCTACCCATTAGCCACTCTTCTATCCATGCTAATATGTTCCCATTAATTCCGTGGGCCTTGACTTTGTACAATAGCCTTTTGTGTGGCACTTTATCAAATGCCTTCTTAAAATCTAAATATACCACATCTACTGGTTCCCCCCTATTCAACCTGCTGGATACATCCTCAAAAAGATTAGTTAAGCATGAATTCCCTTTTGTAAAGTTATGCTGACTCTGCCTAATCTTGTTTCCAAATATTTGATTCTGATGGGATTTTAGATGTCTCCTAATATTAATTTTGATAGAACACATTAACATTCATTTGGATTGTTAATAATGTATATACTGTATATTTTTTTAAATACTTGAATACTTCAAGCTGAAATTTCATGGTAAAAGTTCCCGTAAACTCTCCATAAAATTCTATCAAATGTGCCTTTAATTCGATCCAATAAAGAGTAGAATTGAACATAAAATTGTGTAAGATAAGATACTGTACTTATAATGTAGAATACAATATGTGTTAGTTGCGTTATAGGATTTTGTGTTTGATGTGCTGGTAGTTTCTTTGTGAATGTAAAAACAACTTTTAAACTAATTTAAAAGTTAAAATCATTTTATAATTTTCTTTAAGAATTATCATCAAGAATAACAATTGATACAACTATTGCAAACTGGCAGTGAAGTCCCGAGGCATATTGGTTAGAGTACTTGCCTCGCAATAGAGACAACCAAAGTTTGATTTCTGGGCTGGGCGAAAACCTAAGCAAATTGCCTAACTCCACATGCCTCTGTTTACCTAGCTGTAAGTGGGAACCTATTGTTAGTTGATTCGCTGATCACTTTTCCGGGGGCAATAATCACTTTTCCTGGGGCAATGAACCTTTCTAAAAATTAATAATAAAATAAAAATAACAAAATCAGATAGCTCAGCATAAAGCAGTCAAGCATATTTCCAATAATAATCCTTGCATTTGATTTAGTGCTTTTCACATCTTCTAGACGTCTCAAAGTACTTCACAGAATTTACTGTACAGTGAATTCACTGCCTATTTGTGGGCAAAATGCTGTGAAAATATTGGCCACGGTCTGGATATACTTTGTCCTCGATAATAATAATCCTTGCATTTGATGGAGCCCTTTTCACGTCTTCTAGATGTCTCGAAGCTCTTTACAGGATATACTGGAAAGTGAATTGACTATATTTGTGGGAGAAACGCGACAGCAAATTGCACACAGGAGTGTCCCACAAACAATTGTGGATTTAAAATGACCAATGTATTATTGTTTTTTTCTTTAGGGAAGGAAGCTTGCCCAAGGTTTCTTCCTGACCTGCCTGGGATTGAAACCAGGTCTCTCGCTTATAAGACAAGTGCTCTAACCATTGAGTTACAGGATTGCAGAAATAGATCACAGCCAAACACTGAAACATATTCCATTATCTTTTTGAGTAACTCCATGGGATATTTAACATTCACCTGTACAGGAAGACAGTTTTATGTCTCATTTTCTTACAATATTCTCTCACATCAACTGGCTATCATGCCTTTTGAAATGGCTAATAGATGCTCCAAAAATCCAGCAGTCCCCCAGTAATGCAACCAAGTGTCACCCAAGAATGGAGTTCAAAGTCTCACGGTAGGCTGGAACTCACATACGCCTGACTTGGAGGCAAGAGTGCTACCAACTCAGCCATTGCATTGGGATTTATAATGTACTCTTTCAGAGAACTGGGATTAATAGTGTGAATACAGACGGATTAAAACAAATAGTTTCTTTGAAGGCTGTTGAACAAAATGAGTCAGAATCATTGCTGGCATGAAAGCCCATAGATGTCAGAGTACAGAGAAAAACAAAATGACAAGACTTCAGCATCTTTAAGCACTTTTTTGGCAAATTCACTCAAACAGGATGTTGGGGTAGTTGATAGGAAAATGGAGATGTCATATTAATTCAAAAGCATTTGGTATATGTATTCAGACACAAATACAGTGGAAACAGCTTTACTGTGCATTAAACCCAATCTTCTCCAATCTGCAAATGCCTAAAGATGTCACTGAGTGGAGCAAGAAAATGTTCAGTAATGCATTAAATGAGTCCATAGGGATCAAAATCAAATGCAAGAATTATCTTTTGGAACACTATAGCAATTTTAACATTTTCAATCGGTTCTACCTTCAAGGATCCACCCAGACTTTGTAGTTCTTTAATTGATTGTTTTTGGCACAAGACTAATTGAATTATATTTGACCCGAGTTGATATTGGATAACTCAACACGGAGCAAATTAAACCTGGAATCTAACTCCGCACACTCTTCCCACCAGTCCTCATCAGGCTCCACTAGTTCCCTATGTCAGAAAGGATTGAGTTCAAATCCCCATGTGCATTGGTACCTCCCTACATTTCTGACTTGCTTTCTCTTCACACCACCACCCACTGCCTCTCCTCAGTTGGCTCTAGCCTCCTTGTCTCTTATCCCCTCCGATCCATCAGCGGCTGAGCTTTCTACCATAAATGTAATTTTATTGTTGTTGTGCAAAGTTGTTCCAAAGCTTTGGAACTTCCTGCACCCTGCCCCTTCATTCCCCTCTTTTAGATCATGACTGAGGCCCTTCCTCTTTGACTGTCATTTCTTCCCTCCCCCCCCCCCAGTTCAGCTCCAAGACGCTGTGGTTGTATGCTTCTGTCTGACTTTGTGCTGTGCCTTTACTAACTGGAGCTTTCGGGATAATTTACAATGGATGTTTTTGAGTATTGTCAACTATCGTATGGAATCCTTACTTTAGAACAAATTTTATCAGTACCCACTCTATTTTTTTTTAAGGCAGCATGGGTCATCTTGTTTGAATGAATGGAAATATGAAATTGTCATGGAAATGGGGACACACTTGTATTTTCAAAAGTAGACTATGAATACATTTCAAACTTGCAAACTCATTCATTATTAGGAAACAAACTTTTTTTCACCTTCCACTCCTTTGCCCAAGTATGCCATTATTATTTGGCATTGAGTGTTCGCAAGCTATTTTGAGTCCAGGGAATGTGAAGTCAAGCCCGATCCTGCTCCTAAAGGTATCACAGGTGTACCTTCTAGGCGGGTCTCTGGATTGCAGTCAGAAACAGTTTTTTTTTCCAGCCCATAGCATCAACTGTCATCTGAGCTGAGATAAGCTAATTTAACATCACACACTGGACCCAGGAAGTTTTGCAATCTGTTTTGGCAAGCAAGTCGATAAATAAACTCACTGAGATTTTGGACAGAGGAGCAGACAGTGGGGTCTATCTCATTCTGTTCCTTGAAATATCAATCTATTTGTTACATCTCTACAACACAAATTCCCATTTGTAAGGGTTAATTACATTTGTGACACTGTGGTGGAATGTGAACTGACCCAAATTTCCTTTTAAGTAGTAATAATAATAATAAATAATAATCCTTGCATTTGACATTGCGCTTTTCACATCTTCTAGACCTCTCAAAGTGCTTCGCAGAATACAATGCAAATTGTACCGACTGCACATCTGTGGGCAAAACGTAGTAAAAATTTTATAACATAACAGATTAATAAAGAAATGTAACTAAACATTACTAGACATTTCATCAAATTAATGCTTACGACAGGTCAGTAGAATTCACAGCAATGGGTTGAAAAATGAAACCCACCACCTGCTCCCTTGACCCCATCCCAACCTCTCCTCATCTTCCAGCTCCACCTCCTAGCCGCCCTCCTAACTGATCATCAACTTCTCCCTATCCACTGGCACTGTTCTCACCCCTCTAAAAACTGCTGTCATCACCTCCATCTTCAAAAAACCTTCACTGAACCCTTCCCTACTCTCCAGCTACAGCCACATCTCCAACCTCCTCTATTCCTCTCTAAGGTCCTCCTCGGCCTCGCCCCAGCCTACCTCTGTGACCTCCTAACCTCCTATCTACCTGCCCGCCCCCAAGGCTCAGCAGGCTCTGGCCTGTTCCACGTGTCCCAACCCACCTGTCCCACCATTGGGGGGCAAGCCTTCAGTCTTTCTGCCCCCAACCTCTGGAACTCCATCCCGCAGTACTTCCGCCTTGCCCCCTCCCTGGCCTCCTTCAAGTCCTCCTCTTCGACGGTCCCATTGGTCACCCCTTTCCCTCCATCGTCCCCGACCCAGCTTGGGTCTGAAACAATGACTGTCCAGAGTCTTAGGATGTCCTTCTGCCATGAAAGGTGTTATATGTGTGATTTTTATATATAATCAATACCTGGCTTTGATGTAGGAATTGGCTTGGTAACATGCATCAATCCAGGTTGACTGTAATATGACGTGAAAGGCACTATACAAATGTAATTTTGTTCTGTTTATTATATCCCTCTTTCCTTGAGATTGGATGTGATTAGCTGTTTCATTTTCTCTTCTCTATATAACCCCCCAAAAATCTGATTCTTTATACCTGTACCTATCTGTTCAATGTGTTGTTAGAAACACCAGCTGCAAACCAAGGACAAACTTTATCACACTTCAAATAGCTTGTTTCAAAACAAGTCTTTGTTCCACGATGATTCTGAAGGAAAACTTTGCTTTGTAAACATGCTTCCACTGTGCTTACCTTTCAAGCAGCTGCAACTTTGCTGAAGAAAACTGGTCCATGAATCTCTGAGATTTTTCTTTGGTCAACTCAAGAATCCTGAATTTGGGAGATTGCTTACAGTCCAACCTTTAGTACAGTGGCTTCCGAACTTTAAATAGCGCCTCCCCCACTAACTCAGCAAAGTTTTTGTTGCACGCCACACCCTCCTTCACATTGAATAATTTCATAAATGATAACAGCAAATTCAATATTTCTTTCACCTGTTTTTAATCAGTTTTTTTTTAAGTATTAACAAATAACATAAAATTGTTGAACAAATTTAATTAAATGAAAAAAAATTAAAATTGTGAAACCAATAACGTACTTTCATTAGCAATTTACAACACCTAGAATTTGTTAGTGTGGATGTGTGAGCTTGCTTTCCAGCGCAAAGTCTCTCGAATCGCAGAGTCATTGATGAAATAGCGACTCGCAGTTCCTTTTCTATTATCAACCGAGAACGGTACTTTGTCTTCATGGCAGCAACAGCAGATAATCCTTTTTTGCACAAGTCCGATATCACAAAAGGTAGATGAATGCTCATAGCCTTGTCTGACAAGATAGGATTCTTCTTTTTGACAAGCAGCCAAAACTTAGAAAGATTTTCTGGATCAAATGCCTATCGTAACAAACCATCCCTTGCTAAGTCTATGAGTTGTTCTTGTTCAGAAGTTGTCAATCCAAAGGCAGTGTTAGCAGTAAATGGATTTCTTATCCATTGAAGCTTTGAGACATCTACATCCTTGAAATAAAATAAAAACTGCTTCTGTAAAGCGTTCAAGTGTTCGATAAACAGTTCATTGTTGGCTTCCATTTCACTGCTGTGAAAAAATCCTTTTGGAGTAGGGAACATGTCAAAAACTTTATTATTCTAAATTTCTTTTCCATAATTCTAGTTTTCTCATGATTGCATTCACTTTGTCGTTCTGGGTCAGAATATTGATTTGAGGACCCTGCATTCAAATGGTTTTGTTTCTCAAAAATGTCTACCAGATATGCAAGTTTCTGATTGGAATATTCATCTTACAACAAATTTGCATCACTGTTATTATTATCACTAAGGAAGATGCCTATTTTGTTTCTTAGTTCAAACACCCTCTGAAGCACTTTCGCGCAGGAGAGCCACCACGATTCACAATAATCCAGCAGAGCAGTGTGTTTTGCTCCTATATCTTCACCCAACGTTGCTAAGAACCATCCTTTTAATTAACTGTTTTTTATGTAGTTGACAATTCTGACAACATCTTGAAGAACAGTCTGCAGTTCCTCACTTGTATTCCTAGATGCAAGCGCCTGCTTATTGTCCCAACATTGAGCATCCGTCAGTACACAGTCCAATGCAGTTCTCCCATTTTATGTCATTTTCATCTAGAAATTTGTCAATAATATTGAACACCTCCATTGATGTAGCTCTACCATCAATGGGTTTGCAAAACAAATCCTCCTTAATTTCATTTTCTGCAACATATTGTACATAAGTAATCCAATGAGCATCTTTCACAACATCGATTGCCTCATCTATTTGCAACCTAAAGCACGCGGTTTTAAGTTTATCAATCAGTTGATCACACAGGTCTTCAGATATATCTGAAAATCTTCCTCCCACCGTGTTATCTGCAAGTGGAATACTGCGCAACTTTTTGACAGTTGATTCGTCGAGCATTATCTCAGCGGGTAACATCAAACGTTCTCCTGTCGAATTAGGCTTTTTACATCTTGCGATTCTGTAGGCAACTTTGTACGATGCAAGCAATGCTTTTGGTGCAACAATTGTTGTTTTAATAAAGGCTTGCCTTTGCGTATTAAACTCTTCTAGTTTTCTCTGGAAGAAGTCAGATGTTTTACCAACACATTCAGGATGCCGTATTTCAAGATGCTGCTTTGATTTATTCGGCACCTTGCTATCCACAGCCAAAACAGTCATACATAATAAAACATTGAGGCCTCTCCTCTCCACTAACATTAGTACTTGTAAATCCAAGTGATAGAAATATCGTATTTTCTGCATTTTGTTTTTTTACATGCCGTTTCTCTACTTAAACTGGCCTCACTATCTTCAATTCCAGACAGGGCGAAACTTTTGGGAACTTTTCTTAGTCCACATGCCTAATAATCCCTAAAAAAAAAAACAATAATGATTTGGTCACTCAATCCATGACTATTTGCTGGACACTGCTGTGCGCAATTGGCTGCCACATTTCACCTACAAATGTGGAGTCAATTCACTTTAAAGTATATCTGTGAAGCTCTTTGGGACATCTATAGCACTATGTCAAATGCAAGAATTATTATTATGATTATTATCAGATTTCTTGAATTTTCTTTCAATTCAATGCGTGATCCAACAACTATCGTAAATCATTATTCATTTATGATATTCTGATTAAAATTTAATAAGAGATTAACAAGGTTATACATCAGTTGTACTGCCACAAAAATGTAAGTACTGTATACCCCAACCATCAGCTAAAACTAGTCTCATAGTAAAAATGTGAATATCCTTAATATCTTATCTGTTTATACGGTTCTCCACCTTCTTGTGAAATCTATTGATCATGGTACCTTCCTCTTGTGTACCTTATCAATGAATCGTATCACATCTCTTTCCTTAATTATCATAGCTGGTCACTGTTTACTGTACCCCACACTTTGTGCTTGTGTCGTGTGTTCCGAATAACTCAACCTTATCTATAATTTGATGCCATTTTCATATTCTTTCTCTTTAACCTTGCTATTATTCAGTACATGGGAAACGTGGGTGGGATCTGACTTATACTTTGCATCCAGAGCAAAGTCAGACCTACCACGGTCCAGTACATTAAACTAATCAGAAACAGATGGATACAATCTGGCTTATACTCCATGTCCAGAGTAAAGTCAGACTTATCATTGTCTTTTTTTAAACCCATAAATTACATAAACACAAACTCAAAATAGATAAAACTGAGATATAAAATATATAACTAACATTATTCGCCATTTTGTAACTGCAAACACTTATTTTATAACACCATTTTTTTAAAAAAGCCTACTAAGCCTACATCCTCCTGACATGAAAGGTGCTTTATAAATGTAATTTTTTGTTGTTGTTAAACATATTCCCCCAGAAGTTTATTTTTGTGTTTTTTTTTAAACCAGGTACTGCACTCATCTTAATATCATGTAACATTTTTGATGGTAATTCTTTGTAGCTCTGATATGGACATTTCATCCAACCATAAGTATTCAGATATTCTCATGGTCAGTTCAGTCACAACTTACTTTAGGGAAAAACTTTAACTGAGGAGTATTGTGGCTTTTTGAGATACTCTTTTCAGAGAACAGTTAGAGAGCATCTGAGTCAACCGATAATAAGCAGAGTGACCTCTCATACGCATGCTGTGAGCGTTGGCCTTCCCCAAATATCCATGCGAGAGCTGCAACGTACCCCACAGAGGCCACAGAATCTCATTGCGATCCAGGGAGGCCTTGGTGGTTGTCACGTGCTTTAGTTTCCTGCTGTATTTTTGAGCCTATATTCCTTGAACAGTTCTCTATATGCGAGACTATCACGGCAACTTCAGCAATTACCGTGACCACCTCTATACTATCCCTGAGGTGTACCTCGATTCAACTTCCAAGGATTGTCAACAAAATAGTCGTTGAATTATAACATAATCCAATCCATGATTATGATAATGGAGTCCTGTAGCTCAATGGTTAGAGCACTCGCCTTTCAAGTGTTTTGAATCCAGGCAGGCCAGGGCGAAACCTTGGGCAAGTTTCCTTACTCCACACGCCTAATAATAATCCGTCCAAAATGAACCTAGAAAAAAACCTAGAAAAAATTGCTCATTTTCAATGCACGACTGTTTATGGGACACTCTTGTGTGCAATTGACTGCTGCATTTCGCCCACAGATATGCAGTCAATTCACTTTACAGTATATTCTGTGCAGCGCTTTGAAATGTCTAGTAGATCTGAAAAGCACTACATGAAATGCAAGGATTATTATTACAACAACAACAACAACAACAACTTTGATTTATATAGCGCCCTCCACGCCAGAAGGCGTCTCAGAGCTCTTCACAGTAGCGGATCCCCGGACCGAGCCAGGAGCAGGGGCAGGAAGGTGACCAAAAGCTCGGTCGAAGAGAAAGGTCTTCAACTGTGACCTGAAACTGGGAAGAGAGGGGGCGAGGCAAAGCGAGTGAGGAAGGGAGTTCCAGAGCCTCGGGGCGTAGTGGCTAAAGGCACGGCCACCGAGGGTGGAGTGGAGGACTCGGGGGACATGGAGGAGGCCAGACCCAGAGGAACGAAGGCAGTGGGTGCTGGGTTGTGGGGAGAGGAGATCAGAGAGATAGGGGGGTGCAGAGGAGTGGAGGGATTTGAAAACAAGGGTGAGGATCTTGAAGTCGATCCTCTCTGGGATAGGGAGCCAGTGAA